>JAODVQ020129117.1:0-38117 GCA_025400075.2 Phenganax stokvisi
ATTTCATGTTTAAACTGTTTTATTGCTTCTTGAATATATTTTGATTTTATATTATTATAAGTAAGGTTATTTTTATTTCTTTTTAACACAATTTGCGGTTTCCCCCTTTCATTGTTTTCAAGTAGAGGTCTATAAGTTATATGATTTTTTACTGGCGTTCCAATATTCTAGCTTAATAGAATTTCTCTTGAAATGTATCCTAATTTAAAATCAGGATTCGTTCATTTTATAAAATTTTTAACCACTATTTTTAACCGCTTGATTTTCTGGTCTTTTGATACTTTCTAAGTCTTTATCCAAATCTTCAAAACTAGGGATTTATAAATGACGTTTCTCGCGTGATGTCATTATCATCAACTGAATCTTCAAATTGTTTATCTTGTACCTCATGAGGTGAAGTTTTTTCCATATCTAAATCATTAAAGTCAATATCTTCCACTTATTTGTTAAGACATAATATATCTGTTTTATTATACCAAGATTTATGTTTATTCATGTATCCTAACCACTCTAAAAGAATTTTATGGCCTAGAGTTTTGAGTATTTTTTCAACTTTAAAAATATTGTCTTTTTTATGTACGGGAGTTAATTCTTCTTCATAAAATTTACCTAGCATAGGTTCACCTTCGATGTCTTCAATTTTGTAAGTATTTGGATCTCCTCTAAAAACTTTTGATATCTTAAAAATCTCTCCTATAAAATTATACTCATATATTTTTTCAAAGCTACTTTTATACTTACTTACTCTTACATTTTCACCTATTTTAAATTTTGGTAAAGCGTATTCTCCAGTCCAAGATCTATATAAAGTATTCGAAACTTGATCTTCATTAGATTTGTTTACGTCAGAAGGTCTCGTAAGAATAGAATTATGTTTTTTATGGTTGTAATTGTAGATAAAATCATCTAAAACATCTTTCCTTTTATAACTTCCCTTTGAGTAAAAGAACTTCCACATCATAGATTTTAGGTTGCTATTAAATCTTTCAACGATCATCGCTTTTCTGTCAGAGTAAGTAGAAAAATAATCAATACCATGTTTTTTAAGTAGACTTTTCACTCCAACATTATAAAATTCTTTTTATTCATCAAATTGTACAACATTCGGATATCTTCCAAATCTCGTTTTAAACTCGGAAAGTAAAATTTGAATTGATTTCGTCGTATTATATGTATTTTTTCTAGGAACCGGAATTGCAAAAGCAAATCTAGATAATACTTTGATACAAGTAAGAATCCAACGCAAATCATGATTTAAATTGGAGAGTTTTGAAATATCAACTAAATCCATTTGTACTTGATCAGCTATATTGTTGACATATGTTTTTAAAAATTTACGAGGTCTATCAACTCTTTTAAACTTTGTATAAGTATCTTGTTTTTTAAGCCATTCTATTACTTGTTTTCTTGAAATATCTATATTGTCATTGAGAGCTTGTTGATAAAGTTTTTCGGAAGACATATAACCAGTTTTGGGATTATAATACAAGTCTCTTAATTTTTGTTATTTTCCAAATTTGCTCATATATTTAATAGGATTTTACTCTTGTTATCGAATATACAACTCTAATAATACACCTCCAATTCGAACATCTTCTCCAATATTTGTTGTAACGTCGAAAGTAAACTTACTCCAAATTCCATTATAAAGTGAGACTTCGCTTTCAATATCTTTGTAATGAGAAACAGATCCATTAAGTGGCTGACTTATTGCGATAGGTGAAGTTACAAAAATAGAACTTCTTACTCCATTTCTATTAAAATTTATAGACTTGTTTACAGCATCACAGCAAATACTATCATAACGAAGTCCTAAATTTATATTACAAGTATTTTCACTTCCAATCCAAGTTCTTTGATGAATTTTCTTATCTTTTGTAAATCATAGTAAAGGTCCAAAGTTTTTAAGATTTAAAGCAACAAGAGAGTATATTTTACCATTATTTCTACAAGAAAGTTTCTCGATGAAAATCTTTTGAACTTTTAATTCTTTTTGAGTGTCTTCAAAAGTAAGATAACCTAAAAGTGTTGCATCGTCTTTTAATATGAAGTTATTTTTTCTAGAAATGACATTTTTATAGTCCCAATAAATAGTAGCTGATTCTAAAAATAACCTAGAATCAGAAGTTGTTGTAATTATTTTGTCCGTATGAAGTTCTTTATGATTGTTGTTAATAAATACAGTGAGTTTATCCATTTATTTTATAGGGGGTTATTCTTCTGTCAACATAAGACTTAAATCATACTAAATAAATAGAACTTGGAACAGATAGATTATTTCCTCAACTTAGCGATCAATATAAGAAGTTTTTTGGTAAAGATTTTGAAAAAGCGATGAAACTTATTAATTCATGGAATCGGGATTCGGCGAAACAAAGATTTCTTAAAAAGTATCCGCATGCAAATTGATAAATTCAACTTTAAAGCTATTGTTTCAAAAAAACTTAAACTAATAGATCAAGTTTTCTATACAGCAAGCTCAAATTATCAATATGAACTCAATGCTTGGGCATTTAAACATAATCCTCATTGGATGAAATTTCTTGGAATAAGTGAATAGGAAATAAACAAAAAAATAGATAGTTTTTGGACTCCTAAAATTTAGAATTCTAATGGTACAATTACAGGATTAAAAATGAATTAAAACACTTCATTAGATTTTGGATCATTTGAAGTTTATGTCAATGAATCAGACTACTTTAGTTGTCAACTTGATCCACTTGATATCAAATGGAAAAACTTGGATAATAAAAAAGATATTTCCAAGTCGAAATTTTACTATCTTGAAGATCCTTATTTTACAAGTTTAGTATCCGCTTATATCTTATCTTACAAATCAGGAATGAGTTTGGAACACATTAATAGAAAAAGTCAACCTAAAATGATTTCAAGTATCACAAAATACTTTTTTTAATATCATATGAAAAGATTTTTAAGTCAACCTTCCAAATTAAGTGTTTATGTTAATAAAAATGATTATAAACTTTTACAAAAAAAAATTCCTACAAAAAAAGTTTGGAAGTACAAATTGGACCATACTAGAAAATCTTTAGGTAGATTCCTAGCAAAATACGATAGATCAAAAATAAGAAATTATCATTATGTATTTCCTTAACATAATAGATCTATGGGATTTCTTGGAATTGGATATGAAACTATTGATAAAATAATCCCTAAAAATGAATCAGAAGATTGGAATTCATTTATAAAATCAAATTCAGATGGAGTTACAAAGATAGGACAAAAACTATTACAAAAATCGATTGAAGGTTATGTGTATTGTATATTAGGATCGCAAGAAAAATCAAAATGGAATATTGTTAATAAAGGTGCTAAAAGTTTTCAAACGTTAGATGTATTTCATAAAATTGTAAAAGACACTATAATTCAAGATGATCCAACTGTAACTATAAATAATATGAGACAAGCTATAAAAGATACAAATGTTATTTTAAATATGGTAATAAGTCCGGAGATTATTCTACTTCCTTCTAATAAGGTTATATTACATACGCCAATATAATGTTTTAATAATATCTTAACTATGGTCACCACCTCTATGAAATTTGGTAAAAATCCTAATATCAATTTTAAGGAGTTTTCAAGTAAAAAAAGTGATAATAAAAACTACTCAAAAGTATCTACAACAAATTTTGAACAAATTTCGAATAAAAAAAATGATGTTAACAACTACTCAAAAGTATCTACAAATTCAAAAGATGATGTTAAAAACTATATAAAAATATCTGCAACAAATTTTGAAGAAATTACAAGTAAAAAAAATGATGTTAAAAACTACTCAAAAAATGATCACCTAATAACAGCAATAGTTTTGTTAATTTCTGGCTTATTTTTTACAAAATTTGTAAGCAGAAAAAACTAGGATGTTAAAATAAATGACTTTAAATTATGGTTTTAAACCGCAAGAAGAAACTCCTAAAATTCCTTGTGTTCAAACTTATTTATATAATTTTTCTTATGAAAAAATAGTAGAAAATAATTGGAGAATACCAAGAAATTTAAACAGTGGGTATCCTGCTACTTCAATCTACCTCAAAGACATTAACTCCAAGACAAAAGTAATGTTACCTAATCACTCTTTTGACAAGGATGATGACGTCACAAATATTACAATAAAATACGCTATCAAAGCGTATATGAAAACTGGAGTAGAAGAAGAGAGTGATATAAAAATAGTTAGAAGTACAAAAGAGTGATATCATCAAGTTTGGTGGATCTCAAGTCATGCCTTTAGGAATTTCATTTCCTCTTCAAAATAAAACTACTAATATCAATGATGTCATTTTGTTTTATATAAAAGTGATTAAAACAGCTGGAAATAATCATGGAAATGAATCTAACTTAAATGTTGTCGTAGAAACTTATACAGAAAATTAGACTGTTATTAAATAAATGAGTGAACAAAATCCTATTGTCGTCACACCACTTACTACGCTAAAAAATATTAAAGACCCTAAAAAAGTTGAATCAGGTAAAAAATTGGCCGAAATCTCTCGTAAGACGAAAGAAGCAAAAAAGAAACAATTAGAAGAACTTATTAGTCGAGAAAATAGAAGTTATAAAAATTATATTTTGATTAGTGGTGTTATTAGTTTACTTGGACTTGGAATATTTTGTTACATGAAATATCCCAATAGAGAACCACAAAAACTACAAGAAAAACCACTATTAAGTCCAATAGTTGAAGAACCCGAAACTAAACTAGATACTTTTGACTGATCAAAAAACAGAAATACTAATTTCTATTAAATAAATGAGTGACAAAAGAAAAGAATATATTAATCAAGTTTATTCCATGGTTAGAATTAAAATTTCAGCTGTAGGAGTTTCTATAATAAGTAAAAAAGTTATTGGAGAATCTTTAGGTACTCCTCAAAGTATAAAAGGAACTTTAAAATTGGCGGGAGCAGTAATGATTGAATCTATATTAGTAAAATATCTCGAAGATACAAAATTATACCAGAAACAATTTATAACAATAAATAAATTACTTCAACGATAGCGGCGGGAATTTTTATGGCGTTTGCCTTCGCGGGCGCCGGATTTCTATTTAGTAAACTGAATCATCAATGTTACAAGAAAAAAAGAAAAGACATAACTTGGCCTTGGAAATATTAACCTCCAAAAAAGAGAAATGGTTTGAAAAAGAAACAGAAAGAAAAAACAAATTAATTACACTTCGCCAAGAACTTAATGATGCAAATAAAGACATTAATACTACAAATGAAGCTTTAAATCAACTCCATGAAGAATTTCAAAAAACGAAATTAGATTTTACAAGACAACCTGTTTTAGATGACTACTATAAACCCTCTAATGAGATGCAAAAATATCAACATATTGTATCGGGTGTTTTAGGTTTATCAGGAGGTCTTTTATTTGGTAAACTTATATTTTAACAGGAAACCTTATTATGTATAAATAAATGAGTAACTTAACCTTAACTAATTTGAGAGAGATAGCAACCAAAAGAGGAATTAAATATAGAAGTAAAATGAGTAAGGCTAAAATATGTGAGGGGCTTGAAATTGGAGTATCACCAGTAGATGAGAAATTTCTCACTTATTGTAAAGAAGCAATTAAAATTCACAAACCTGTAAAATTAATTCATTTAAATTCTGGTTGGGAAGATTCTTTTCCAAGTATTGGAAAAGCAAGTAAATTCTTTAATATAAATATTGGTAGTATTAAACAAGCGTTCGATCGAAACATAAAATTACATATTAATAATGAGCGTTATAAAATTGAATTTCATGAATTAGATAAATATAAACCAGATCCTAAAGATTGTATTCCAAGACGTAAGAAAAACAAGTAAGTTATATAATACTTTATAAGTATTTAAAGTTAAAATTAATAAAGAGATAATTAAACATTCTCTTTATTAAAAAGTAAAAATTGATCCTTCAAAAAAAGTTCGGAAAAATGGTGACCTTGAATAACTGTAAAAAATTGCTGACATCATCAAAAAATGACTTAAATAGGCACCTCCATCTTGAACGCTGGGAGGCGAATACCTCTAATAAAAAGTGATGACGTCATCAAAAAGGCCTCTAATAAGCACACCATCTTGAACACTGGGGGAGTCTTTCTTTAATAAAAAGTGATGACATCATCAAAAATGCCTCTAATCAGGGCCTCTATTTCCAACGCTGGGGCGTCTTCCTTTAATAGTAGGTGAAGTAGAATCACCATATTACATACTACTCTTCCGCTTAAATATACTAACTAGTTTTTTGATTTCTTCATCCCTAAAGTTACACCGTTGAGCCATGCTGTCATACAACAACACCAAAGTAGATGGAAATTTGGGGTTCTCGCCCCAAACCCGAGTGCGCTATCGCTGGTGATTATTACGCAATAATTTTGACGACGTGGTCACACAGGTCGGACTCAGGTCAGAAAAAACGTGTAGCTCAGTTCACTTATGGTTCACATCGTTTTGAATTACACGTTTTAGTAGTGTGCAATAATTTTGACTCATTTTCCCCCAAGTGACGACATGGTCACAGGTCAGATTCAGGTCAGAAAAAACGTGTAGCTCAGTTCACTTATGGTTCACATTGTTTTGAGTTACACGATTTAGGACTCGATGGTTTTAAGATCGTTATTCGTGCTCCCTTTGGTCGCTACTCGCTTCGCTCGGATTCATTTCGTTCGTGTTATGTTTAAAAGTGTCCTCCAAGGTTCGTTCGTTGGTGGTCTCCAGTCCACCACTAAAGCCGCGCTTTACGTTGTGTCCATTTCGTCCAACGTTTCCAAAACAGCTGCACGTGCATTTAGTTTCAGTCTTTAAGATAGCTTGTCCAGAGTTTTTTGGGTCTGGAGTTATTGTTTCTTTGGTGTGTTTTCGACATTCGTTGCCCATTTATTTAATGTTTGACGAACAAGTGCAGCGAGTGAGGAGAACGTGATCTAATATAAAACAAAGTGTGCTCGCTTCGTTCATGCTCACTTCGTTCCTTTAATAATGCACATTTCCTATAACACTGTTCCTAAAGTTGATTAGTCCATCCGAAACTACAACGATGTGGGACATGACGTTGGCTGCAGTAGCTTTCTTTGTGATCTCCAACAACACACCATTTTGGGTATTAGGCAGTTTTTTACCTGCTCCGACCACGAACTTGTCTTCTGTGGCCCTTAGGTCGATAACTAAAGCAAACTTGTCTTTGAAAAACTACCTCATTGTCATATTGCTAGGTTCATACTCGAGTTCTGATTTGTGCTCGAACCATTGTTTAGCTTTGTTGTAGATGTCCTCTTTTTTGATGCCTTGACTGTACACGCTGTTGGGACCACCTTCGATCGTAACTTTAATACTCTCGATATTAGAATACACGTATTGCTCAGAGTCGGTCACAGTCTTGTTTCTGAACAACATCACGGTCGCCGCCATGCTTTTTCTAGGAAGACTCACGGTCTCATTGACTAGAGTTGAAGCTTTATCCCACTCTACAGTTTCAAACAGAGTTACATGTTCGAAACTCAAACTTTTTCCAACAAGATAGCCTCCGATGCTTTTTAGAGCAAGGTGTTCATTCTGGATTTTTTCATATTCTAGTTCGATGTTTTCCAGGCCGTATCCTTCTACCAACTCTCCAGATTGTGCTTTCTTGATCTTGCTAGCAGCTGGTAAAGGGATTCTAAATTGTACGTTGTTTTCTAAGGAACTAGAAGAAAATAATCCATGGCATTTGTTGTTCTTAGCTTTATCTTTAGTTTACGCATGCGCTCTTCTAGTTGATTTGTTTTTCTAAGGTTTTTAAATTTTAGTTTACTTTTAAAAACTTTTGTGGGAAGGCTTTAATAGCTAAGGGACTCAGGAATGTAGCTCTCAAACTTTTATTTTATATTTAATAAATGAGTACGAACGAAGAAACAAATTAGTGCTACGACGCTCCAAGCAGCGCTAGGAATGTAAGAGAAATTTTACTGAAGCTTTCCACCGCAAAAGAAATATCTTATACTAAATCTTATATTAAAAAACCCTCTGAAAAAGCTCTCGAACGAATTTATCAAGACTACCAGCGAGAACAATTTAATAATACAAATGAAGCGCTGACGGACACTGTTATAGGAATATTTTCTGAACTTATGAAGGACTTAGAACTCATTGAAAGCTCCACCGCGCTTGGGGGAAAACTCTTGGATAGTAAACCGTTTAGACAAGACGTTAAATTTTTATTAGAATATATTACACCTTATATTCCCTTAAATGGTTTGTTTTCAGGGAGCCTAATCGTAGGAAAACACGTAATAGGCTAAGCGACCGACCCCAGCCGCGTAACGACGACTACGACTAATCCGCAAAGCGTCAACCCACAAAAATCGTGAAAAAACAAATAAAAATTATTTAAATAAAGAAGAACCGAAAAAATGGAGCGAAAAATCACAAAAGAAACCGCCCGAGACGAATCAAGATCAGAAGCCTTCTGCCAGCAAGCTCGCTCAAGACACTTCTTAAATGAGATCTCCAGCCACTTTAAAACTATAAATAAGCAATGTAAAACTATCTTTAGAACCACCGAAGCGCCTTTTAACATGCTTGTAGTAGGAATGACGGGCTGTGAAAAAACTGATCATTTGTTGAAATTTTTAGAAACCCATTACATGAATCATTTTAATTATATTTTTCATAATATGTCTTACTTATGTGAATAACAATACGTATCAAGAGTGGTCTTAGAATCAAGATGAAAACTTTATAGTAATGGCCTGTGATCATGGTGATGTGGAGACTTTCCTAAAAACTGTTGTTGATTTTGCTCAAGATGCAAATTCATTATAGATTTGAGACGATGTGGCCACCACAAGCTACATAAAACCGCACCACTGAGCTGGCGAGGCTCGCCTGTTCTGGCTGACATGATGGTTTAAGTACTATCGTCATCACACAACAGTTTACTTCTATTGTAATACCTTTTAGAGAAAACATTCTGAAACTAGTGACTTTTTTAATTCAAATAGAAAATATATGAATATCATTTTTGAGGCTTATTTAGGACAAATTTCAAAAAAAAGAGCGCTCCGAGATTTATAACTTATTAAGTGACAAACCTTACGCGAAGCCGGAGATATTTATGGGGCCGACAATTAAATACTTGGTGATGTAGACAACGAGCGTTAGCGAGTGGAAAATGTGTAACCTAAGATGAAAGATTACACGTTTTTAAGACCATGTTGGAGGTTTGTTGTTTATTGGCTGTATGTTCTGTGTATTAGTTTTATCGGACTGTTAGCCTCGAAGGTGTCTTTTAAACTAGTTTTATTTGCAGTATTAATTTCACTACTGACTTCAATTTTTTTTTGTCCGTTACGTCCTACGTTTCCAAAGCAACTACATGTTCATTTTGTAGTAGTAGCTTTTATTAACCCACCAAAATTATTAGGATCTTGAATAAACGTTTTTTCTGTGGTTCTTTTACAACAACCTGACGATGTACACGCTTTGTTTCCCATTTATTTAACTGTAAATCGTTCAGTAATGAACACTCTCAATAGTTCTATTTTTAGAGTTAACTAATCCATCACTTACCATGAATATGTGACACATGACGTTCGCTGCTGTTGCTTTTTTCTTAATCTCTAAAAGAACTCCATTTTGTCTATTTAAAAGCTTTTTCCCAGCTGCTACAACAAGTTTGTCCTCAGTTGTTCGAGGATCCACCACCAATGCAAATTGATCTTTAAAGAAGCTCCTGATTGTCATACTGCCGGGTTCATACTCCAGTTCAGATTTACGTTCGAAAAACAGCTTAGCTCCATCATAAAGGACTTCTTTCTTAATAGCTTGTGAAAACACACTCTTGGGAACTCCTTCGATGGTGATTTTTATAGATTCGGTTTTAGGATACACAAATTTTTCACAGTTGGTTATAGTTTTCTCTCCAAATAACATAACGATGGCAGCCATGCTTTTTCTAGGTAGATTAACTGTTTCATTCACTAAATTACTCGACTTGTCCCACTCTACTGTTTTCAACATAGTAACATGCTCAAAAGATAAGCTCCTCCTAGCTCTATATCCAGCGATGCTTTCATCAGCTGGGTTCTCATTTTTAATTTTATTATAGTCTAATTCAATGTGTTCTAAACAGTAACTATCCACACTTGACCCATATTGAGCCTTCATAATATTAGATGCTGATGGTAAAGTGATTCTATATTGTAGATTATGTTCTAAGGCTGAAGGACAAAACAATCCATGGTCTCCAAAAATCTTTGAATGCCTCATTTTTTGCTTCGTTCCGAAAACATCTAAGACTAAGGCGTCTGAGAGTTTTTGGGCGTCACCAGTCTTTGCTCTATCATCAGACTTAGAGATAAGCTTTCTCGTATTTTTATTAGCAATACCAAAATGGCATAGTTCTTCTCTGCTGCGTACAGGCAAGCAAAGCTCTTTATAGATTTCCTAAGTAGTATTCATAGTGTTGTCAAATAAGATCTCTCCTCCAACAGATACACAAAGTCTATCCATTAAAAGCTTTCCTAGATTGTTTAGAAACCATGACTTTTTATTAGCGAACTTGAAGTCAAACTTTAAATTTAAGCTTTTTGGTACGAGACAATCATCTTTGTTAAGTTTAAGAATATTAACGTAGATTTCTTCTCCAGGATTAGCCTTATTAGGATTGGAGGTAATCGTATGTTTACTCCTTTGATGTCACTCATTTCATGTTTTCTACACTTAGGTTTTAATTCATTAGTGGTAGCCATTTATTATAAGAAAAAAAAAGAAAAAGCACTTCGTGTGAAGGGGTCTTTGATCCCGTGGAACACTACATTGCTTTGTTCTTTCGGTTTACTCGATTCCTAGTGTGCTTGTGACGATTCTTAAACATGTCCTATAAAAACCGAGTCAAAGCCAAAGCCAATATCCATAAATTTAAAGCTAAGAAGCTGACACCTTTAGCTCCCCCATTTTAAGACCGTTCCCAAAACATTAAGCACCGTTCCAGCAATAGGTCCTACTTGTTTGGCTAAGTTCGCCACAGCCTTAGCAAATCGACTTCTAGCTTGAGCTCCTTTTTTAACGGCTGATCTACCACTAATAACGACTGTAGTGATAATTCCACTTATGGCTATGGCTACATGTACACCACTTAAACCTATTAAAGTTTCTCTAGCAAATTTTTTAAAGCGCTCAAAACGACTAAGATCGGACGCTTCAGTTTCATTTTTTAAGAGCTCTTGAGTTTCTGGTTCTACAGTTCTTATATTATTTTCTAATCTCATTGTATCAGCGGACAACCGTGCGATGTTCTCTAATGCGTCATATGCAGATATTGATTTTAGAGTTGTTTCCTTAAGCTTTTCATCTCTCCAATGGTCAGCTTCGTGCTCTAAAAAATCTAATTTTTCTTTTACGGTTTGCAATTCAGGCATGTATAGATATCCTCTTACAGTTCTAAGTGTTTCAACCGGTGTTAGACCCTCATAGGCTATGGATTCTATTGTGGATTTTATTTCATTAATGCGTTCTTCTATTCTATTATTTAGTTTTTCTAAGGAATCTCCACTTAATAGTGATATAATTTCATCTACTGTCTCAAGAGTGATCTCCTCCAGCTCTATGTTTTCTTCAATTTGTGCTGAACTCGTGCGTTGATGTTCAACTTTTGCCTCTTTAAGTAAGTTTTTGAAACGTGCTACAACGTCTTTACTTAATCTATCTTTTGAGTAAATAAATTTTCCATTTTTTTCTATCATAAGTTTTTCACCTTTAAAACCAAATCCATAACCATTAATTATTTCTGTAGAGGCGGGTCCATCACTTTCTACAATATTTTGTTTAAAGACCTTAAACAAATGAGATTTCATATCAAAAGTCGCATGTCACTTAATATTAGCTATATCTATGCTGCCTGTAGTAGGAATATTATCATCCGGAAGCTTATCAGTGATGTCTATTTCAGGTGGTTCATCGACGTGCCGTGTTACAAAAGAAGTCTCTTTATCAACGTTGGGGTTTTCTAGTAGCTTAGTCTCACGGTCACGGTCTGTAGTGTTTTCATCAGCTTCATCATCGGGTGAGGTTTTGTTTGTTCTCTCTATCTCGATTCTTTCAAGCTCACGATCATGTTCCCCGTTATGGTGGAAATTCATTAAGTCATTAGTGTCCATTTATTATTAGTTATTATCTTTAGCAAATTCTACAGGCTAATGGACTAGGTTCTTGTTCCTAGAATCTTCCTAAAATAGGTTCATCGTCCGTGATGTCACTAATTTCATACTTGGTGGGGTCTCCCCTGAACACTCTATTAATTTCAAAATTTTCTTTGGTGAAGTTGGCTTGATATCCTTTCTTAAAAACATTTTTATATTTGCTTATTCTAACACGTTGTCCAACTTCATACTTAGCTGGATCAAACTATCCAGTATAGTCTCCATACAAAGTCAGCCAAACTTGATCTGCGTTGGTTTCGTTGACGTCTTTTGGTTTCATCTTAACGGTGCGAGGTTTTGTATTATTATAATTATATACAAAGCGTTCCAAAACATCATACCATTGTAAAGCATTTTGAGCGGTAAAGTATTTCCCCATTATAGTTTTTAAAGTTCTATTACGACGTTCTGCAATAGCAGCTTTGTGCTCTGTGTATGTACTAAAATAATAAATGCCTTTATTTTTTAATAATGATTTAACCCCAACATTATAGAATTCTTCTCCTTTGTCAAATTGTATACATTTGGGGTACTTTCCGAAGCGCTTTTTAAAATCTATTAAAGATAACTCCACCCTGTTAGTCATATTATTTGTATCTTTTTTATAAATTTTTTGGGCAAATCCATACCTAGATAAAATTTCGATCCCTACTAAGATCCAATTATATCCTTTATTTTTAGATCTATATTTTTACATATCTACGAGGTCTAACTGCAATTGTTCAGCTAGTGCATTCACATAAGTTTTTCTGAACCTACGTTTTTTAATAAGTCTTTTATGAATAGTGTAAGTTTTTCGGATAGTCAACCATTTTTTAGTCTTATTTTTAGAAACCCCTGGGTAATCTTTTTTAATTTGTTGATAAAGAACTTCTGCAGATCTATATCCAGAGTTAGGATCATAATATAAATTTCTCAGGTCCTGTTCTAAACTAAAACTCGGTATTTCTGGGTTAGGTTTTGGGTCTCGTTCATGTGCAGCTTTGTTGCTACGTTCGTCTTTCTTGAAGTAGTTTAAAATATTTCTACTCATTTATTTTAACTAATTCACTTTGTTCAGTTTATATATAGCTCTAGTAATACGGATCCTATATCTATGGGTCCGATGTTTGTAGACAGGTTAGTATATTGAAATTTGGTGATTTCGCCCCACCCCAGATTGTGCAATCGTGGGGGGTTACTGCATAATCAATTTTAGGTGGTGTTAACGACTTGGTGCGGTAGTATTGTCTTCATGATACCAAACATGTGGTAGGAACATGATTAGAAATCACGTCACGTCTTGTTTTATTTTTCTATACTTAAATAAATGAGCGACCATTTAGAACAACGCACCGTAAATCTAAGACAAACGCTACTAAGGCTAGCCTCAGAGAAACAAATTAACTATACTCAATCATACATTAAAAAGGTCTCTGAGAAAACATTAATACGTATTCATGAAGACTACAAACGTGATCAAATTGCAAGAACAAACGAACTTCACACAAACGTTGTTATTGGAAAATTTTCTGAGGTCATGGAGCACTTAGAGCTTATTGACAGTGCAACACAAATGGGTAAAGAGCTTTCTGACAATGAACCATTCAGAGAAGACATAAAATTCATATTAGAATATATTACACCTTGGATTCCATTGATTGGTATTTTATCAGGTGGTTTAATAGTTGGCAAGCATGTAGTGACTAAAGTAAGCAGAGCGAACAGTGTGTCTTCAACAAAAGCGTCGGAAAACACCTCAGACGAAAACCATGGCATTGATTATTCAAAGAATAGTCCTAATAATAAATGTCAAACCGAACCACCTCAAATGAACGATGGTCAGGGTTCTTAGGTTTTTTAAAAGAGATGTCTGATGGATCAAAGCAACATATCATACAACAAAAACAACAATCCTCAACCCACGGTAGCTCGCCTTTTACCATGATCATGGTAGGCATGACGAATTCGGGAAAAACGTATTATTTGTTGAAAGTTATTGAACAACGTTTTAATGATTTTGACTTTATCGTTATTATTTGTCCCACCTTTGAGTGGAACCGTATGTATCAGAACTGGTCTCACGTACACGACCAACACATATTTGTGATTGAATGTGATCAAGCTGACGTAGAAACCTTTTTAAAAAAAGTTGTAGAAGATGTAAGAGGTACAAACACACTTATTATCTTAGATGATGTTGTAAAACTAGCGTTTTCCGCAAGACATTACGGTCTAAGTACAATCGTAGTAACTCAACAGTTAACTTCTATTACAAAACCATTTCGTGAAAACATCAGTCGTTTGGTGACTTTTTACAACCCAAACAGAAATAACATGGAGCCAATTTTTGATGACTATCTCGGTCCCATTACAAAAAAATACGAGCAAGTATCATACAAACTATAAGAAAAAAAAAGTACGCTAAACTCCATATTTCTCTAATATACCAATACAATCACCATGTCTCATGATTTTTGATAACCATACAGTACAGTATTAATTCCGTCTTCGAGAATCACCCGTTTATCATCAGACCCATTTAGAGCCAGTTTGTTAATCGTCTCAGAATAAAATTTATGATTATGTGACCTAATAATATTCATGTCTCTGTAAACGCGTTTTTTATCCATTAGACAATCGTTATAATGTTTGTGTTGTCGTTCAGCTTTTACAACCGACTTTTTTACGCCCTTACATTTTTTAGCTTCGAGGAGTTGTTTTGTATGAATGTCGTACGTTAGTATGCTGTAACACTTTGGACGAATTCCGATGAACTCTTTAATTTGGTTGCCCTTAGACTCATCTTTAAACATTCCAAGTACTTTTGCATTTTTTCCTGTTGGAATTCCACTTGGATGATCTTTTGGAATTTCACTTGTGTCGAACCATTCGTCCACATCTGGGGAGATGTCTTTATAAAAGTCCTCTGTTTGTATTTCATAACAAGCCGAGTCTGTATCCGTGAACAACAATTTAGCACGATTACCGTATTTACGTTTGATGTAATCATAATCGAACTTAAACACTAAAATTTTAGAAATATCCAGCACACTTGTACCCATATAAATAGGTTTGTTTAAGACTAGCTTTCTTTAATACATTTGAATACTAACTAAGTTTTCAGTTAAAATATGACGACTTTTAAAGAACACTTTATTAAACAGCTCTTGTGCTTTTTCTGCGTCTTTAGACAACACAATATCAACACGGTTTCTAAGATTTTCCATAGTTTTACCAAACATGGCATTGTTCATCGGTTTAAGAAAGTCTTTTTCAAACTTTGTTTTTGAGCGTTTTCTCAACTCAGTGTTTTTTAAGATGTATAGTTTCATCCAGCAAGACTCTTTAATGCTGATGCCTCTATTAATTTTTTTTTAACACTAGCCCCATTGATAAATAGTATTTTAAGGTTTTATAATGAACAACATAATTAGATTTTGGTTCTAAAGTGCTCATAAGTTTTTTTGTTTTTTGACCTGGCATCTTTTTTAACTCTGGTGCTAATGGAAGATCGGAATGTAAATCATGAAGCTCTTTAGGGTACTCAAGATCAACATCTAAAATACAACCTGTACCTTTTCTAAGTTTGTCCCAATTTTTGAGTTCTTCTTCAGACATCCATTTAAAGCCATGCGTAAGAAGTGCTTGACTCATTGCAAGCCATACAGATTGTTGGCATCATACTCAATGAACACATCAGGTTTGTTTGGATCGTAGTCTGGAAGGTATTTGTTGTTTCCAGTAGCGTTTCGTTTTGTAATCATACTCCCACCATCTCTTATTTGTTGTCCATCATAAGGTGCATATTAAGATCATGCATAAGCTCTAGTTGTACTTTTGTTTGTTTTATTAAAGCGTCCCAAGGGAATCCTGGAGTTGTATAATACCATGCTGGGTCAAGACCATAATACTTTAAGCAAACCGTCCTGAATTCTACCATAATGTCACACAAAATTAGTACATCCGTTTTTTGGTATAATTCCTGATACTCAGATATGTTTTTCCCATTAAACTCCTTTCAAACGCAAAGCGCGTGTTGATAGTCATCGTTTGTAATCTGTGACTTGTTTAATTTAGAATAGAACACTCGCTTTGTAGGTACTTTTTTTTCGAGTAGTCTTTTGGATCGTCTAAATAGTCGTAAGGAAAAAGTCCTTTTCGTTTTAACAGCTCAATTTTTTGTGGATCGTAGTCTTTGAAATGCGCTTCAAGGTTTGGAAAACATTTTAGATTTTTAGCTAGGCTGTCTAGACTAGCTGACTTAAATTTAAAGCTATCAACCAAACCTAGTTTTCATTTAACAAGCACTTTTTCACCAGAGTCGTTGATGAAGCTGTCTACAACGACTTCTTTGTAAAGCTGATGTATTTTTCTTCAGACTTTGGAATAACGTTTATATCTCCTTCCATTACACCAAGATTTCTTAAAAACAAATGAGAATCATAACCCTCTAAATTGTGTATAAACACCGGAAAAAAGTTGGGACATTTTAGTGCAAGATTACATTTACTATGAGCAGCTCCTCTATAACGACCACTTAGGTGACAATGATCTCTTCATTTATCATAATCGAGTTTTTTTCCTACAAACATAACATAGTTCAGCGTTATTAAAACGATCAGAGTCTGACTTTGTAAAAATCTATTTAGCTGGCTTATTAAACTTCTGGTAGGTCTGCTTCACAATGTTCTCCAACACTTGTACAAATTTTTGTGGAACAGGGTCTGGCTTGTTTGTGTCGTGCTCGCCGATGGTTGGGTCGTTTGGGTCAACAACGTAGGACGCCATTTTCGAGCTATACACTTGTTCATCTGAGCTTTTTAAAACACACCAAATCAACTTGGTATATGCTCCTGAAATAGCCTTGTAGACGTTCATATTTGAATGTCAATTTTTTTAGTGTTACATTCAAAGTCAGCATAGAAAACAAAGTCTAGTTTAGCTTGATGTTGAAAGTTTTTAAACTCGAAAAAGTCTCCTTCTTTTGGCATAATAGTAAGTACAGGTTCGTTCACTTTCGAACAATATTTTTCGCGGGTTTGAAGCACCTCCCAGCTCGTAAAACAACAACAACAACGATCGCAAGGAAAAGTTTTTTCACCGCGATGTTTTGTAAATTGTCCTCTAAAAAGTGCACTTCTATTACATATTGTTGTGTAGTGTTTATCATTTAAAACGAGAAATCTTATAACTTGTTGGTCTCTTGGCTTGCTACGTTCTTGATCCAGTTCATTTCCCTTATTAGGTTTTAAAGGCTTGTTTAAAGTTTGATCTATTTTTAGCTTTGTTATCCTTAAAGGACTAACATAGCCGGATTCATATCCAAAAACATTAATACGATGTTGTTGGCTTCTTCAAACTTAGCAACGTCTTGAAGTGAGACGGGGAATTTTATGTTTTTCCAATCGAGTTCAGCAACACGTTGTTTTAAGTAGTTTGTAATTCTTCCTGGATTCTTTTTGTTATTGTTTCCAAACAAAGCGATGCCAACAGCATATTAAAAACACTCATCGTTCTGAGTTCCGTCGTGGTTTTTAAAAATGTTTGCAGGATTAATAATAGCTCTTTTAGGTTGTAGTTCTCTTGGTGTTTGGACCCAAGTTCCAGCTTTTAATAGAATAAACTTAGTAGATCTAATATCGACTTTAATAATCTCATCAATCGACCATCCTGATCCCTTTTTCTGATATTGTGCTAAAGATTCAAGTATCTTTTTAAACATATGGTTGGTTTCTTCTTCAACAATGGTTCCTTTTAAAAACTTTATTTGATTACTTTTAAAGACCGCCTTGTCTTGATCCTTAATTTGACCTGTAGCTGGGTCCTTTAACACCATGTCTAGAACTAAGCTGAATTGTATTTTTGTATCAATAAGATTTTTCTCGATGAAACTTACAATACTAGGGTGAACATTAATAAGAAATAGAATAACATAATGTTGATCCGAGGGTTTTGGAACCTCAGCCTAGTCTTTGACTTTTTGTTTAAGTGCGAACCTTATAAACACGACCTCATAATCTTTCTTCTTTGATTGTGGTCGTTTAAAGTAGTCGTCGAGGTCTCCTGTTATGAGATATCTTTTTAAATTAAACACTTGTTTTCTACGTTGGTTACTAGTTTCATGTAGAGTTTTAATCAAGGATACTTTTAGCTTATAAATACGATTTATTTAGTTTAGGGGAAGTTTTTTTCAACGTGATTTGTTTTTTTCTAATAAAATTTAGTCTTGTATTAATGTTTTTTATTTTTTCATTTAGAATTTTTTTTTCTTTTTTAATATGCGCAGGAAGTTCTATTTTAGTTTTATAATTGGTTTTTAAGATATTATTTACAAATATAATGGTAGTTTTAGTGTTGGTTTTAGTCAAAGTCATTTTTTCTATTATAGTATTTTAATTTTTAAAAACAAAAATGTCATGTTTTTTTTCGATTTTTTAACGTTAACAAATACACTAAGAAAACATGTTACTCCACAAAGTAACATATTTTAGTTAGAATCAGTATAAACGTCAGTATAAATGTCAGTTCAAATGCTTCGTCAGAGTTCGCTCTAAAATTTTGTTGCAGATGTTGTCAAACTCACAATCTAATGAAGTAAAAATCAATTCTTCTCGAGCGTAGTGACATCCCTTTTCTAAAAAATGTTGTTCCAACTAAATATCATTTAATTGTTTTATGATGCTATTATTATCAGGAATATTTTCCATCTCAAGTGATTGTTTTAAATTTAACACACCCTGTTTAAGTTCTTTTTTTTGCTAGTTTATGTTTGTACTCAGGGCCTTCTTTTTTTGCAGTTTCCAAGGCGTCTTTTTTAGCTTGTTGTTTTATTAGAAGTTTTTTTTTATTTTTGGTACTCAGCGTGTTCAGAGAGCTCATGAGGTCTACTGAGGTGGTCTTGTTTAAGCTGAATAAAGTCTACAGGAGTTTTATTAACATGGTTGAAAATAAATTCTTCAAGTAGAGCTTTAACAGAAGGGGTGAAGTTTTTGTATTTGTTTAATCTATTTGTTAACATGTCAATATACTTTGTAGTTTGTTTTGGTCCATATTTTTTAAGACGAGCGTCAAGCTTATCAAGCTCCTTTTGAAGAAGAGGAAGTACTTCATCAACGTTACTAAGTCGTATTAGGGAGTTTTGAACTTTACCTACCATCATTTGTTTTAACACACGTTCTTTTTGATAAGGATGTTTTTTCTAACACGAAACTCATTACTAATTTTACCCTTTTTTTTAATGTTTTCTATGATGAGGGGGTTTTTGTCCAGCTTAAATTTTTGACATACTTGTTTGAGCTGTTCATTGTACGAGCTGTTCATTGTACGATTGATGATGTTGTTGTAGCTTTCAATGTTATATTTATATTTTTTATGTAAATTACATTTTGCCTTTTGTCTAGTTAATGGAGGAGTATTAAACAAAAAAGCAACGTATCATTATGCTCTTCAGGTGTTAAATTATTATACGGAACGTTGCAGGGTTGACGTACATTAGATTTAGCTAACTCCCTCAGCATGTTTTCTCGATCTTCATCTTCTATAATAATTTTATTAATTTTTTTGATGGGTTTTTGACGGATTGAGATCTCCTAAAAAGTTTGTTGACGCTCTAACGCATTGCTGTCATCATCACTGATGTTAGGGTCATTTTGGTCACCGCTTAAGCTTTAACCAATTATTAAGAGCTTCATCCTTTACGTATTGCCACAGCTCAAGGTCATAGTCATACACATGCTTGGATTTTAAACGTGTTTTCTCTTGTTTTATCTTTTAATAAATTTTTTTGATTTTTTAAACAGTTCATCTTCTACCTTGATGCTGTTTGAAAGATCTTGCATTTCATTTGTGGGATCTTCATGGTTGTATTTTTTGTTAGAATGCTTTTTTTGTATTCATGATTGAGGTCATCCATTTATTATAGTATTTTGATTTTTAATAAAAATATGTCCTGTTTTTTTTTCGATTTTTAACAAATAAAAAATATGTTACTCAAGAAAAGTAGCATATTCAGCTCAAAAATCAGAATAAATGTCAGTTCAAATTACCTTACCAAACAGCCATCCTCCAGCAACAGCTACAATCCCTATAAAAAGAGTTTGATATTCTTGAAACTCTTTACTTGGTTTATAATAATCATCCAACGTAGGTTCTGGGGTCCATTCCAGACGAGCGCTAGCGATTTGAGTTTGTAAAGTTTTTTTAAGTAAAGCAAGATTTTAGTTTGTGATGTTAATGTCTCGATTGCATCAGAAAATTCATGCCTAAGACGAGCTTCTTTGTTTTTTCTTGCAAGTTCTTTTTCATAACATGCTTCTTTATCTGCTGCTAGTTTTTCCATCGCAAGGTTGTGTCTGTTCATTTTCGTCTAATAGTTGGAATGATTGAGTTTACTGAATAAAAATTCAGCGCCTGCAAAAGCAGTTGCGTTTAAAATCCTCCTGCTATCATACCTGCCATTTTTTTATTTAAGAGTTAGTTTTAATTATTTTCATTATGATTAGATTATACTTTTTTTCTTGTTAAATTTTTTCTGGAATGACTTGCTTGTCTTCAAGATATTTCACCAATACAGATCCAACCATAACAGTTCCTGCTAATTTTATAGTCCCTTAAATACTTTCTGGTGTACTTGAAGAATACCCAAGAGGTTTTCTATGCACCATACCAACTCCAACAGCACTTAAAGTCAAAAGTCCAGCGTCATAAATTTGATTAATGTATTAATTTCCAGTTTGTTTGTTTATTTATTTATAAAAAAAAAACAAAAAAAGAGCATTTGCGAGTACGAATGCAACCTAGTACGTGGTATCATATAAAACGTGTATTTCGCTTTAATGAGGTATAAGATACATGTTCTAAAACCTTCAGTCAAAATTAAGAACCTCTACGGCTTTTTTAGTGTGTTTAGGTTTTGATGAATTTTGTTGGTCCTCATCATTTAGTCAGGACGGCGGGGTGTTTTTGTTGTAGGTTTGTTTTTGATTTAAGAAATAATACACGGTGTAGATCCCCACCAATGATTGAACAACAACAACACCATAAAAGTAGGGAAACGAAAAGACGACGTTGTCTTCAAATACACTGTCCTTGTTTTGTTCAAGCAACCTCTTACGCTTCGCCTCTCTAGCCTCTTTAGAAATTTGAGCTAGACATTTTCCTGCAGCTACTCTTCTTGGATCTTTTTGACGTGCTTGTGAAGTAGTAACAGTATTTTGCGTAGCAAGCGGAGCGCTAGGCTCAACTTTATTGTTTAAGTTATTTATGACTTGTTGGGGCTCACTTTGTTTGTTCATCAATTGGTCACTCATTTGTTTTAAGAAAAACTTTAGGTAAAGTTCAAGTAAAATTGAGTACATTTTAAACTTACTTAGAAGTTGTTCAAAAGTTGTTCAAGCAAAACAACGTGCAACTACGTTGCTTTTTAAGAAGATTTCAAGCTTATCTTCAGTAAATATAAGTTCATAGTTTTACACACTTATGGTTATGATGTTATTGCTTTCTACAACTACGTACAACTCAGATTCGTTCGTTACGACATCATGATTTGTTTGTCTACATCTGAAAATAATATAAAAATATCATTGACGTTATTAACAACGCTAGACAACAAAACTGATTAGTTCAGATTTAAAATGTTGTCTAAAAAGACACCGTTAGATGAGTCATGAGTCAACACATGTTTAACGATAGTGTTGTCGTTTAGTTTGATTTCGATCTCATATTCCATATTCAACGTAGATAATACAGCTTCATTGTCAAACACTTGATGCACGACTCTAATCCATGTGTTTGCATTAAGAAGTGGAGGAATAATAAACGTTGGAGGATATCCTGAACGATTACTTGTTGGACTTGACCAAGTGTCTCTAACTAAACGAGGGTAACTAAACGTGAAACTAAATGCGTACGTGGAGTTTCTTTTAAGTTCATGAACGTCTAATTGATTTACTGTAGATCTCCTTGCATTTTGAAGTGAAGCAGCTTTGTTTCGAGCAATCTGATTTTCGTACACGGTTGAGTTGTTTTTAATTAAAGATATTTCAGTTTTATTTGTGTTTATATTGTTTTTGTTAGCGTCACTCTTTTTATCGAGAATGTCCAGAGCAGCGTTATTCTGAGCTTGAACTTGTTTAAGTTTGGATTCAAAATCTTGGTTGGGTTCGGTTTGTTCATAACCAAAATATAAAGAATTACTACGCGTACTGTTCATTTATTTTCATATAATACATTTTGAAACTAAGACCCCAGCTATTAACATTATAATAGATACCTCCACCAGACCACTGGCTTGCTTAGACGTTTGTTGTGAAATATTACCTTCAGCGAAGATAGGTTTCTTAAAAGTTACCTTCTTGGTTGGGACATTCGGTTGAGACAAGCTGGATGAGCTGGGTGTGGTTGGGTTTGCTTTGCTTGTCGTGGGTTTTTTAATAATTGGCTTAAAATAATTCAGTTTTAGATTTTTACCGAACTTCATTTGTGGTGTAGCAATAGTTAGCACGTTGTTGTATCCTGCCAAAGGTTTTTCTAAAATGATCATCTTGGAAGGTACCAAAATAATGCCTGGACTCACAGCCATATTCAGCACGATGTTTGTGGAACTTATAGCCGTTTTCATGTTGGAAATCAACATCGTGGGGTCATTTTTAACGATTGTGGCTTCAACGAGTTTTTTAAACACCTGCTCGGTTTGTAAACTTTTAGCACCTGGACCTGTGATAGTCCATCTAGTGTTTGGTTGAGCACCTAACACACAATAAACGTAACTTTCTATAAACTCCTGAAACAACAACAGGCCTTGTCTAGTAAGTCCATTTCAACTGTATGATATAACACTAGACCAATCATCATCTGAGAGTTCTTTTGCTCCTTTGAGTGTGTAAAAGTGTCCGTCGTGATCTTTATCGGTAGAGTCCACCATAAGATACTTAATCAGGATGTGTTTGCTAAGTTTGGACACATTGTAGTTGTTTATGAGACTTGGATGTTTCATGAACTTTCTTGTTTGATAATATAAATGATATCTTGCTAAACTTTTTTTGATTGGATGAGCGTCAGAGTCATTACGAATTTGTAAACTAATTCCACACAAACAACTAGCGATGTACAGCCCACCCAGCATTGCAAAATAAGGTTCGTTTTTGTAATCGAACACAACGTCCCGAACATCTAACAAGCTTTGGTCTTTATTTTTATCATCAGACCATCTGAGTTTGATGGGAGGTAATTGTGCAAGAAAATAGCTGCCGTCGCTTCCGTACACTTTGAATATATTGATAGGCTTGCTAAGCTTAACAGGTCTTTGAAATCTTGTGTCTATGAAAGGATGCTTGCCCAATCTTGACGCTTATGATTTTTTGGATAAATTAAGTAAGAAAAGTTTGGAACTTCACCCCCAACAGCCCATATCTCTGGCCAACATGTTGTTGTCGTTTGATCGTGTGTGCCTAATGACGTGTATCAATTAGGATTTGTTTTAAAGTGTGGAGTATTAATACCGTATACATAATTAGACAATTTGTAAGGTTTGAAAAAAACTTGATTTAGAACCTGAAGATGCCTAGTTACTTTCGCTTCAAAATAAAATTTATTTATTTCCGCGTTTGGAAACTTGTTTAAGAATCTTTTCTTAGCCTCAGATCTAGACCACGTCTTAATAAATGTCACAGCTTTGTCATAGTTTTTCTTTAATATTTTTTATAACAAGATTCAATTTGTGGAAATAATCTATCTGTAGATACCTCCATTTATTTTAGTGGAAAATTTTTAATTTTTCTATTTTTCTTTCCTTAAATAAATGAACAAACTCACCGTGTTTATCAAAAACCAAAAAGAAGTTACTTTAGGAAGAAACATAAACTAAACCCTGGTGATCGTTTATTTTTACAAACAGCTACTATTTTTTGGGACTTTAAAAACGTAAAAGACAAATACAAACTACTAAGAATTGGAAACAAAATATAACACCGGATGACGCCTACCCAACTTTTAAGGGTAATGTTAAATTGTTTAAGGAACATGACGTACAGCTTGAGGTAACTTAATTTAACCACGCAAATATTTTCCACCCATCAAAAAAGTTTACTTGTATTATTTTGGTATGCTGTTGGGATTCGATAAAAATAAAGTAATTCAACCTAACTCGTGGACAACTTCTGAAAACCCAGTATACATCAATCTTGGACTAAGATATATCAAGGTTAATTGTAATATCGTTGACAAGTCAAAGAACTTCAACACATATGGTGAAGTAAGTAGTAGTGTCGTTACTTTACCTATTACCACCGAGCAAAGTCTTAGCGGATCTGTGGTGCAGTACAAAGATATAGAAAGTCCTGTTGGTGTGCTTGATGGGGTTTATAATAGTTTAAAGCTCAACGTGAGCTCAAATGTTACTGAACCAACTGGAGGATATCCGAAGAAAGTACCTGGATTAAGTGCTGGAGACATAGATATTGGATCTGTATTATTAGAGATTTACTTTATGTGAAAACTTATACGTTTTTGTTTGATACAATAAACGGCTAAGCTGAGTAAAGCTGATTACAAAATAAACCCTGAAGGCTTACAAAAAGAACAAGCACTTTGAGACCTCATCTATGATATAAAAAAAGGTTACTCTAGAGTAGAATCTTTGTATTCTGCAGCTCAAGAAAACGAACTCAATGTAACAAGATCACAAATATGAGCTTGGTTAAAGGATAAAAAAACTTACATCATTCATAAAAAAATTATTAGCATGTTTAAAACCAGAAAAACGTATGTTAATGATCTAGCAGAACAACTACAGTTAGATCTGGTAGACATGTCTAAGCTTCGATATAAAAATTCAGGTTATAATTGGATCGTAACAGGTGTTGAAATACTCTCTAGATACGCTTTTGGAGTTCCAGTAAAATATAAGCACTCAGAAAATACGACTAAAAGCGTGAGTAAACTTTTAAAAGGGTTTAAAACAAGATTTAAAAAGTTCCCTACTCGTATACAATTTGACGAGGGTAAAGAATTCCACAATGTAGGCGTCAAAACTGATTTAAACTTTAAAGGTATACACTATTTTTCTACGCACTCTGACAAAAAAGCTGCTGTTGTAGAGCGCTTTAATAGAACTTTAAAAACAAAAATGTGGAGATACTTTACTGCGAAAAATACACAAAAATGGATAGACGTCTTGGATGATTTAATGTACAATTACAACCACGCAAGACATAGTACTATTTTATTGAAACCTGCAGACGTAAACAAAGACAACGCTGGTAAGGTCTGGCTAACTTTATTTGGTGACTGGACAGGGCAGTATCCGAGACCTAAGTTCAATGTTGGTCAAAAAGTAAGAATAAGTAAGTATAAAAATGTGTTTAAAAAAGGCTATGAAGCTAACTTCACGGAGGAGGTCTTTATAATAAGCAAGATTTTTAGAGGAGACCCTAATACGTATGAAATCATTGATGGGGACAAAGAACCTATTTTGGGTAAATTCTACGAGCAAGAAATGTCCCCCCTTGCGTCAACTGAACCTAGTCAAAGAAAAATAAAAAAGGTTCGAAAAACTTGTGGAAAAATGGCACTGGTGAAGTGGGACAACAAACCTAAGGTGAGTGAAGAACAATCTTGGATAAATAAGACAGAGGTCAAAAGTTTTCCTACACCTAAAGATCTTGCAAGACTTCATGCCTCAAATGAAACAAATATTTTTTTTTAAATAAATGGAAACAGGTAATGACTTTAACAAATTTGATATTGCAAGCGAACAAGAATGCGAACAAGAAAAATACAAGAAGAAGTCGAGTTAAAAAAACTCGACCAAGAAAATAAAGATGAAAACTACGATCAAGACGTTGAAAAAGATTTGTTTAAAAATTAAGAAACCGACGAGAAAACGACCAGTTTCATAAATGTAAATACAGAAGCAAATCCTGAAAAATATCTACCAACTGTAGGAACAGATCTACCAAATCTTAGTAAAACTTCGTTTATTCCTTAAAATGATCCTGCTTTTAGTGTAGAAAAGTTTATTCAAAAACCCAAAAAGACTTTAGATTTACTAATACCACAAGGGAAATAGAACTTAGACAAAATCTAAGACGAACTGAAAATAATAATGTAACCTATAGACCTAAACATTTAAATAATACTAGAGGAAAACTACAAATCGTGCTAAAAAGAAGCGGTTTAGAATTAGATATACAGCCGTCCTAAAGGAACCAAAAAGCGTTGGAGCAATTTAAATTAGAAACTAATAAAATTCTTTTTGACTGGATGGAGAATCAACAATTCTAACTAGAGTGGGATAACTCAGGTTTTATAGATATTCACCGAGAGGAAACTAATATATGGAAAAGTGATATAACTGGATTATCAGCTCAGGAAAATAGAGAACTACAAAGTGTACTAAATCCTTTTGCTGGTAACGATGGGCGAACGGGGAACAATGGTGCACTTAAAATACAAGCCGACTATTTCGAAAAAGAAATAGAAAAAGTGGTTGAGGAAAGAAAAACCGTAGAGGATGACTTGGATAGAGCATTTGAATTAGATGAGGGAATTGTTGGCCTCGAAGAAGCTAGAGATAGAACACTCGATCAATTATTTTTAGAAGAGACGAGAGAAGAACAAGTAGAAGACGTAAAAAAATATAATCATTTTAAGGAATGGGCTAAAAACAACTTAGTCGGTTTAGGTGCCATCGCTATAAGGATAGGAGGAATTATAACCACGATCGTTATTAGTGCAAGAAGTGCTGTAACAAAAGGAGCTCAAGCTACAAAGAATTTTGCAAATAGTTTAAAAAATATAGCTAAGGATCTGGGTCCGATAGCAAGTGGAGTGTTTAATATCGTTAGTGGAATCGTAAAATGGGGAGCTAAAGGAGTTAGCTTTTTAGCTCAAAATTTGTGGATTCTTGCTTTGGCTTTAACGTGGTTTGTTTATGACAATTATAAAAACTACAAACGACGACCGCAGGGAGCACGACCGTAGGGAGTCAGCACAAAATATGCTTTGATCTTTGAACGGACTTTTAAAAGAATTTTAATCTTCTAGCTCGCGTTGCTATTTTTTTTGGGGGGGTTATAAATAAATGGCAACTACAGGTGAACTTTAACTAGATTTTAGAAAACTTAAAATGAGCGATATTAAAGGGAGTAGGTCTAATCATAAAATTACTTTTAATCCAAATAAAGCTAATCCAGGTGAAGAAATTATGTTGATATTCCAAAACAGAATAAAGACGATTGTTTGATTCAAAAAAGCCTAATTTAAAATTTGACTTCAAGAACGCAAACACAAAGTCATGTTTTTTACAATCTTGGAAAACTTGTTGATGGACACGCTCACTGTGACCGTGAGAGGTGAGACTTTGTTCGATAATACTGGAAATGGTAACTTTGAGGTGTATAAGCACTTTTGGCTACTCGAACGAACCTGAGAACAACTAATTGATTTTGGACTAGCTAATGAAAACACTAGAAAGATCATTTCATTTCAGACGATTCTTGAACAAAAACTGGAGACACCCAAAAAGTCTCAGACGCTTTAGTGGCTGGTGTGCTTGATACGAAACAAAAACTGAGCCTTAGTAAAATCCTCGGAGACCATGGATTGTTTTCACCCAGCTCCTTAGAAAACAACCTACAATTCAGGATCACTCTACCACCTACTAGTAAAATCATGAAGGCACTATCTGGTGAGAGCGTTGAAGGTTATACGTTGGAGAACATTGAACTTGAATATGAAGAAATCCAAAACAAAGACCTTGCTCAAGAATGCATCATGAGCTATCAAGTTGGAAATGTCTGAGTTTCTAACACATTACCTTGTTAAAACCGTAGAGTGGGATGAAGCTTCTACTCTCGTCAACGAAACCGTGAATCTGCCTAGAAAAAGCATGGCTGCGATCGTGATGTTGTTCAGAAACAAAACTGTAAGTGACTCAGAAAACTATCTTTACCCTAATATCCAAAGTATTAAAGTTACGATCGAAGGTGTTCCTAATAGTGTGTACAGTAAAGGCATCAAGTAGGAAGATCTGTACATCGAAGCAAAAAGACTGTTCGAACACAAATCAGAACTCGAGTATGAACCTAGCGAAATGACGATTAGAAAGTTCTTCAAAGACAAGTTCGCATTAGTGGTGGACCTTCGCACCACCGAGGACAAGCTCGTGGTTGGTGAGGGTAAGCGCCTGCTAAATACACAGAATGGAGTCTTGCTTGAGAAGAAAGCTACAACAGACAACGCCATGTGTCATATTTTTGTAGTGTCTGAGGGTTTGGTTAGTTTCAAGAATAGTGTTGTAGAAAATGTGAAGTATTAAGTGTGAGCTGTAAGCGAACTTTAAAACAAAAAAAAGTTTAAACATAAAATAAGAGGGTAACCGTTGTCAAAGACACACTAATGAAACACTGAGTCCCAACCCAGAAAATTCTGGATGAACTATACAAATAATCACCACGAAACTATCCTGCTCGTGTTTTGGAAACGTTGGACAAAATGGAAACAGATTAAAGCTTGGTTTTAGTGGTGGAGTCGAGTCAGAAAGAGAACAAACTTTGGAGGACACTTTTAAACACAACGTAATCAACGTAAGTGAACCGATCAAAATTGCAGCTAGAAAAATGCAAGTTAAATGAGCATCGACTAAGCATAATCTTAAAACTTGTATCTTAAAGTAATCTAGATACACGTTTTTCTTTGTCATGATTCTAATCATGTTCCAACCACATGTTTGGTACCATGAGCACAATACTACCACCCGAAGTCGTCATCACCTCCTAAAAATGATTATGAAATAACCCCCAACGATTGAGCAATCTGGGGTGGGGCGAGATCACCAAATTTCCATCTACTCACGTTAAAATTCAACTTTTTATAAACTCCATCTTTTAATTCCACTGATTATTCTACATCTTTATATTGTGTGACAGATCATTAAGAGCTTGTTCCATAGTAATAGGTAAAGTAGCAATCGTCTTTGAAAGCTTTCCATCAGGAGCAAAGTTTTTAGTAGATTCTACGATGTCACAATCTATTGTAATGTACTTCAACCCATGATTAATATCAGCTGGGAATTCAGATTTTGTCCAGGTGTCTAAATTTATACTTTTTTAAGGGAGAATCCTAGGAGCTCTCCAAATCTATACAATTTTCACACTTCTGTTCTATGATGAATATTTACATGAGCATCAACAGTCTTTTGAAGCTCTACATTTTCCTTTTAAAGCAGTTCAGTGATGTCTTTAAAAGTATAACAGGCCTCATCTAAAATTACATCTTTTGAACCTACTTTTAAGATTTTATATTTATCTTTTACATTTTATAATTCCAAAAGATACTAGCTGTCTTTACAAATAACCGATCACCAAGGTTGACGCTTATATTTCAGTCTAAAAGAACTTCGTGGCTTTTGGCCGCTTCTTTGGAGCGCTTTTCAATAAATACAGTTAGCTTCGTCATTTATTTTATAAGTTTTTTTTTATCTTTTAAATAAATGGAGGTCAAAACAGGTAGAATCTTCCCACAGCTCAACCCTATGTATAAAAAGTATTATGGGGAGAACTACAACAAAGCTATGAGACTGATAAATGTTTGCAATCGCACTGAAGCGCGTAGCAGATTTTTAAAACGCTATCCTAGTGCTGATGTAGATATGTTTCATTTTGAGGCCGTAGTGAGTAAAGATGAAGGTAAAGGTTTAAGACTAGTTGACCATGCTTACTATAAACAAAATAAGAATTATACGAGATAGAAACTTATGCATTTAAACATAACCAAATATGGAGAAGGGCTCTAAACACCACAGGTGATCTCTTTTGGACACCACAGATTTGGAACAAACATGGAACCGTTTCAACAATACTTTTAGAAGACAGCTCAAAAATAAATTTTACAAACTTTGACGTGTACGTTGATGAGAAAGCCAGTTTTAAGGCTAAATTAGAATCTATTACACCCCAGAAGAACTTCGACGTAGGACCGAGTTTTAACTATTTAGAAGATCCTTATTGTACTAGCTTACTCGCTGCCTGTGTCTTAAGTAATAAATCTGGACTGTCCACTGAGCATTTTTTGAGAGGTCAACGAAAAATTATAAGCTCTATGGATGTGATTATTTTTATTACCACTTGAAGCGTTTTCTAAGGTACCCTCAAAGGCTCACTAAGTATGTTACTAAGAGTGACATATACCTTGTAAAGTCTAGAATGGGACTTGAAGGAACTAGACACAAAAGTAACTACAAAATGTTAAACAACAACCTTAATGATGGGAAAGCATTTATTAAGCATTCCTCCGATGGTCTTACAGGCACCAGGTTAAAGCTTCTTCAACAATCTATAGAGTCCTACATGTACGCCATCTTGGAGCTCAGGCTTATACAAGATGGTCTATCATAGGTCAAGGAGCAAAAAGTCTTCAAACTCAAGACGTATTTCATCGACTTGTCCGAGCCACTATTAGTCAAGACGACCCCACAGTGTTAATCTCCAACATGAGAACGGCTATAAAAACCACGAATGTTGTTTTAAATATGGTGATATCACCAGGAATTATTTTACCACCTAGCTCGATGATTATTTTGGAGAAATCTCTACCTGGATATAGTAACGTTTTAACTATGGCTACGAGTGATATGAGCTTTGGGGTACATAAAAACCTAAACGTAGACTACACAGGTTTTAAACTCATTATTTCCACAGATGAACCTAAGAAGCCAACCCCAGTAAGTAAAGAAGTAAAAGACAACAAAAAATCATTCTACAAAGCAGGATCCTATCTCAAGATAAGCCTTCCCCGCAAAGTGCTAATACGCTCTTAGAAGTCTCCATGGTTATGTTGATAAGTGGTGTTTTAATTTCTAAATATGTTCTTTAAATAAACGACGATGTATTTTGGTAATGAAAACAAACATAGAGAGTTAAAAAGTAATCTTAATGAGTTAGAAGAGAAAATAAAGAGCACCACTAATGATTTAAAGACTAAAATAGAAGATAATAAAAGAACAAATGAATCTTATAGGTTAATCTTAAATAATTTAAGAACAGACACAGATTCTAAAAAAGTAGACATATCTAGAAATAAATAAGATATTTCTTCATTTAAATTCCTTGCTTTAAATAAAAGGACAAAGCTTACCATATTAGAAGGTAAAATAATAAGAAATCAAAATGACATTCTAAACAATCTACAAAAAATAGACGCAATAAATACAAAATTATTTTTATGTGATTTCTATTATGGAAATCTTAAAAAATTACTATAAGTAGACCATTAGGTCTTAATAGAGGTTACCCCTATACTATTATCTATATTCCAGGAATGATCAACAACAACACAAAGATTACTTTAACTATGGACACGTTTGATACAGATGCTCCATTAAATACCTTTCGATTAAAGTATACTTTAACTGTGTATTAAACGATAATCAAATTGTAAGTTATGATATAATTGAAAAGCAAACCTAAAATACGTTATTATTATCCACCAGATATACCTTTTCAATAGATGAAAGTTTCCTTCTTAAAAACATACTATAAAGCGCCTCAGCCTCTCACCCACAAACTAGTGAAATAAAAACGTTTTTTATAGGCATTCTACTTATGAGTAATAACACTATTTCAAATGAGTCTTGTTTAACAGTAATGGTAGAGACAAAAACTTAAATTTACTTAAAATTTACTTTAATTTCAACCTTGAATGCTTGGACGCTTTTTAAATAAAAATACAGTAAAAAAAGTTTACTCAAATTTACTTACAATTTACTTAAATTTCAACCGTTAATGCTTGGACGCCTTTTAAGTAAAAATACAGTAAAAAATAAGTTTACTCAAATTTACTTAAATTTCAATCGTGAATGCTTGGACGCATTTTAAGTAAAACACCGTAAGATAAGTTTACTTAAATAAATGAGTACCCAAAATAGTAAAATTATTAATAAATATGAAGAATTGACTACACAAATCACTACAAATGAAGGAAAACCTATAGTGAAAAATCCGCAAAAAGTTGAGGATGGTAGAAGGCTAGCTCAAATTTCTAAAGAAGCAAAAGCTGGTAAAGAAGAAAAATATAGGAACTTAAAACCAACAACAAAGAAAACAACAACGGGTGGGACGCTTGGTTGTCTACAGCTCCTACATCTACTATCTTAGTTTCTATACTTGGAGTTGGGGCTTTCTGTTAAATGTATTTAAACACAGGTAAAAATAAAGTTGAAAATATTGAAAAGACAAACGAAAACCCAAAAAGTGAAAAAGAAAGTGACTCTATATTTGGTTGGCGTTTAGACACCTTCCACTAAAAAAAAATATATATATATATATATACTTAAATAAATGTGAACCACTAATGAACAGACTAAAGGTTATATTAATCAAATTTATGATGCTGGACTTTTAACTTTAAGTGCTGTAGGCATAAGTATGGTAAGTAAAAAACTCATCGGAGAAGACCTAGCAACCCCTCAGAGTATTAAAGGAACTTTGAAACTCGCAGGAGCCGTTATTTTGCGATCATTCTTAGTGAAATGCCTCAAAGATAAAAAAATAATCGCTGAGAAAATCGATAAGTGAGCAAAATGAAATTTAAAAAATCCCTAAAAAGATTGTTAAATAATTGGCTTCAATGAACTTTGTGACTTCGTCGCTAGCTGGTGGTTTGTTTAATGCTTTCGCGTTTCCTGGAGCAGGATATTTATTTTCAAAGCTCAACCATTCAGGTTATGAAAACATACCTAACCGACATAATCTCGCCATGGAGCGATTGGCTCAGGACAATGAGCTCTGGTATCAAAAAGAAGTCTCAAGAAAAAGCCGTGAAGCTAAACTACGTCAGGAGCTCTCCGATGTGAATAGCGACATTAACACAACTAATAAAAACTTAATGATTTAAAAAAAAAACTCATGCAACGTTTAGACAATGTAAGACTTGAATGGACTCCTGAACCAAGACTAGAAGACTACTACAAACCTAGTCAAGAGCTCCAAGAATATCAACACATCGTCATGGGACTAACAGCGGTAACCAGAGGATGGATTTTACGAAAGATAATTTAAGTTATGCTTCATATAAGCGGTCTTCTTTTTAGATTGTGTAATCGCACTTTTAAGGTTACACAATCTCTTTTTTTTTTCGGTGGGCTTGATCGTCATACACACGATGAGTTTTTGTGCACCGTTGGAGATTCAAACCAAAAGTCCTGGTTGTCATTCAACCTAGCGGTGCTTCGCACACCACGGTTAAGAAATAGGCTCATAGACTCGATCATTCATTTAGACTGAAGAAGCTTATTCAAGTGAATAACATTTACTTTTAACCTGGGGAGGCTTTTTAGCGAGCTTTGCTGGCCGGAGGCATGTCGCCAAGGGATCTTTAAAACATAACTCTGGTTTAGATCACCACCACAGGATTTAATTTGTGTTTTGGGTAGGCGCTTTGACACGTAAGCATATTTTTCTTTTTCAGCAACTTGAAATTGCTTAGAAGGAGACACCTCATCTAAATAAAGCTTGGTCGTTGTTGGACTACCACTTTCCGTAAAACTATGGTTGATGACGTCTTTTATTAATCTACGTGGAAGAAGCAAAAATTCGATTGTTTTAATGCTTCTACGTTGTTCATCTAAATCAACGAGCAAAACTAATTTTCCGTAGTGTTCACCGGGAAGTTCAGTCATGTACTTAAGGTTTAATTCCTCGGGTGGGTTTATACTTTTTAAACCAGAGTGCAGGTTTTGACCACTGATGCTGAAATAATGATCAGTATTATGTAAGTTCACCGGTTTTATAACTACTGTGATGACTAAGTTGTTTGTGACCAAATAAAAAACCAAATGACCGTTTTGAGGCTTACAGCTAGTCTTAAATGTTAAACATCTATGGGTCTTTATTAAAATGGCTACTGTTGTCTTTAACGTTTGAAGTTGTTTTTTATTTAAAACCGTTGCATCAGATGTTATACTTTAAAGATATTTTTCACCTGAATAAGGACTAACCATGGTGTTGTTTATTCTGGGCTTTTATTATAAGAATTAAATGAAAAAAATTGTTTTTAAAGAAACAACCTAAAAATTAAAAAACGATTTTTTTTTCATATAATAAATGAGCACCATGACTAAAACTAAGAAACAAACTAAAATTACATCCTTTTTTAATAAAACTAAAACTAAAACTAAAACTAAACAAAGAAGACCAAGGCAAATAAAAAGTCTACCCCTTTATTTAAACAAAGATTAAATGTCGTGAAAAAAATATTAAACTCCACCTTTACTAATAGGAAAGACCTAGAAAAACACTTTAAGCAAAAATAAAAAGCACCTGGATGATAAAATTAAACTAGAGAACTTTTTACTTAGAGTTCTACGAAGAAAGTCAAAGTTCGTAGGTGGACAAAAAAAGCCTGGAAGGACTCATTTTAGGTTGCAAAAACAACAACACCGTGAGAATATAAAAAACCTTAAAAAAGAAAAACGGGTTAAAGTATTTAACTTTAAAAATTATCTTAAAACAGGAAACATAAAGAACATTGAACTCTCAAATAAAGCTCTCGATGGCTCTACGATCGTTTTTAAGCTTTAACGAACAGCTTTAGGAGGAGCTATTAAATTTTATGTTCGTGATGGAGATGGAAACGACGACGTTGTAAATTTTCTCTTTGATTCTATTCCTGAGATAAAAAAACCATTATGAAAAAGAATCTTTTTAATCATAAAATACAGCTAGAACTCAACTGTATGATGAAGAAAATAAATCCTGCTACTGATGAAGAACTAGATTGGGATGATGCATACTTTAAAAGTTGTCAAGTTTTGTTTTTAAAAGGATCTAATATTGAAGACAAACTCTAAAAAATGATAGAAAAAAGTTTAGACTCCATCGCAGAGTATCAAAAAAATGGATCTGGATGGGTTTCAGACTACATCATGGAGTTCATCCTCAAATGTTTTGAGTCCAACCAGTTAGAAGGAGGAACCAGACAAGAGCTTCCAAAATGGATTCAAAATAAAAAAGCCATCTTAAATCCTCTTAATAAAGATAATAAATGTTTTATGCATAGTGTAGGGTTGGGCTTATTTGGTAATGGAAGCACACGAAATCCTTGTAGAGTCACAGAAAAATTAAAGAAAGACCTCAAAAGATTAAATTGGGAAGGAGTAAAGTTTCCCACAAGTCTAACAAATATAGATCGATTCGAATAAAATAATGCAGGAATTTTTATAAATGTTATTGGGGTGGAAGGTAAAGAATTCAAACCACTAAGATATAATCTTAAACATGATGAAAAAATTAATCTTCCCATGTTAAATAATAAGCATTATTGTTGTATAAAAAATCTAAGTAGATTACTAAGTAGCTCACAATCAAAAAATCATAATGAAAGTAAACATTATTGTGGTTTCTGTTTAAACTAATTCACCACTTAAAAAGCATTAAAAAATCATAAAGAGCGCTGCGGACTCTATGAACCTACAAAAGTTAACATGCCGGAAAAAGGTAGTACTTAAAGCTTTAAAAATGTGTCTCATTCTAAGCGAGTGGAATTTGTAGTATATGCCGACTTTGAATCATTCTTAAAACCAATACATAATAAAAGAGGTAAAAATACTACTCAATATCAACATCATATTCCAAGTGGATTCTTTTTCCTAATTAAATGTATTGATGAATCTGTATTTGCTCCTAAATTAGTAAAATATACTAAACAAAACGAAAATGAAAACTTGGGTGATATCTTCATGGAGGTGTTAAAAAAGGAAACTAAAAATATTTATGATAATTTTAAAACCGCTAAAAAATTATATTTAAAAAAGAGGATAAACTCAATTTTGTGGAGTCTACTCATTGTTATGTTTATAGGAAACCCTTTGCCACAAACACCACGGGAAATCCTGCTAAAGTTAGAGATCACTGTCATCTTACAGGAAAATACAAAGGAGCTGCATGTGATGAATGAAATCTATTGATGAGAAGAACTAAATTTATTCTTGTATTTTTTTCATAACTTAGAAAACTATGATGCTCATCTCATTATTAAAAGTTTAAATGATGTTAAAGCTATCATAAAGTCAGAAGAAAAATATATTAACTTCACCAAAATGATAGATGTGGGTACTTTTATAGACCACAAAACAGTTAAAGAAATAAAATTAAAACAAGCTAAGAGTTAAGATTTCTAGATTCGTTTAAATTTCTAGGTAAAACTCATGAGACTATGGTTGGTCTCTTAGAGGCACAAGATTGTGAAGCGCTTGAAAAATTCTACAAAGACAATTTTGTTCTTATTAAAAGAAAAGGGGTGTACCCCTATGATTATATGACTAGCTTAGATAAATTTAAAATAGACCGTCGTGTCTTAACAAAAGAAGACTTCTACTCTACCCACAACGACAAAGCTATCAGCGCTGTTAGCTTCAACCATTTTTAAAAGCGCTCGAAGTGTTTAAAATTAAAAATATGAAAGAATATCATGATTTTTATTTAAGTTTAGATGTTATAGAATTAACAGATGTATTTGAAAAATTTAGAGACACTTGTTTATTATATTATAATCTTGATCCATTTTGGTACTACACCGCTCCTGGATTTGCATAGGACTGCATGTTGAAGAAAACAGGAGTGGAATTAGGCTTACGACATGACCAGAATATGCACGTAATGGTGGAATCTGGAATAAGAGGTGGGGTCTCTATGATTACTAAAAGATATGCTGAATTTAATAATAAGTATTTAAAAAATTATAATAATAAAAAGGAGTCTAATCATTTTCTCTACCTCGACATTAATGGATTGCACTCAGACACGAGAAAACTACCAGATTATGGTTAGAAATGGATGAATGAGAAAGAATTAGAGGGATGGGAGACCTTTTATGGAGACAATGATCAAGGTTGTATCTTAGAAGTGGATATTAGATATCCAGTAGAGCTTCATGATCTACATAATGATCTTCCTTTAGCCCCAAATCCACTTAAAGCTGGATCAAGTAGTCAAAGTTTAACTTCTACATTTTATCCAAGAATAAAATATGTAATCTATGGTGACACATTAAGTTTTTATAAAAAGATGGGGTTAAAAAGAATTAAAATACATCGTGGAATAAAATTTCATCAATCCGCATGGATGAGTCCATTTATTAATCTTAATATTAACTTAAGAAAAGAGTCAAAAAATATATTTGAAAAAGAATTCTTTAAACTAATGTATAATTCTTTTTTTGGAAAAACAATGGAAAATGTGCATAATAGAAGTGATATAGAACTAGCACAAGATCGTAGAAAAGTTAAAAGCCTTGGAAAAAAAAACAAGCTTTAAATCAGTAAGCATCATTAGTAGGAATCTCGCTGCTGTTCATAAACAAAAAACTAATGTTTATTTAAACAAACCACAACCAAAAGGACTTTGTATCTTAGATATCAGCAAGCCAATTGTTTTTAATTTCCACTATAATTATTTTGAGAAAAAATTCCCAGACTGTGAGTTACTTTTTATTGATACAGACTCATTATGTTATTGCGTTAAAACAGATGATGTCTATAAAACATCTCTGAGGATGTAGAAGAATGGTACGACACCTCTGATTTCTCAAAAGGCCACCCTTCAGGAATTAAAACTGGAATCAATAAAAAAGTGCTTGGCAAATTAAATGATGAATGTTGTGGACAAGCAGTAAAAGAATGGGCGGCTCCTAATGCTAAATGCTAATGCTTTTTAAAAGACAATGACGAAGAGATTAAAAGATGTAAAGGTATTAAAAAGAATGTAATAAAGAAAGAAATGAAATTTAATGAACATAAAAACTGCGTATTAAGTAAGGTTGTAATTGAAAAGTCAATATCTAAGTTTACTTAAAAAAACATGAGATATATTCCAAACATACTAATAAAATAGCTTTAAACCCACTAGACAACAAAGCATACACACTAAAAGATGGAATTCATACGCTCGCCCTTG
>JAODVQ020129118.1:0-15863 GCA_025400075.2 Phenganax stokvisi
ATTTGCCCCACTCATCACAATACTGCAAAGTTTCGAAGAAACTTTGCACTAAAAATGCAATAAGGATTACAAACGACATAAGGGGTTATGTATAGATTCTAATACACCAAGACCCAACACCTATTATGCAAAAAAAACAAGCTCAAGTAAAAACACTTTATGAAGATAATAATTTTAAGTATAGAGTTTCACATGATTATGATAACATTATATTAAATATCACGGAGTACTTGAGAGAGGTATGCGCTAGTAAGCAAAACTTTGAGGACGAATTTTAGTAGAATAAGTGATATAATAAATGAGTGCACAAAAGTCTGAGCAAAGCAAACACGCAAAACCTATAAACATTTGCAAAACACTAGTAAAACTTGCTTCTGCCAAAGAAATAAAATATACACAGGAGTATATTAAAAAAGCATCCCAAAAAGTCTTGGAACAAATTTACCAAGATTATAAATGCAATCAAATGAATAAAACAAATGACATGCTTACAGACGTGGTGATTGGTTAATTTTCTGAGCTTATGCAACATCTAGACCTCATCGAAAATGCTACACAAATAGGGAGAGAGCTCTCCGACAATCTACCATTTAGACAAGATATAAAATTTATTTTGGAATACATCATGCCCTATATTCCACTCATTGGGGTTTTATCTGGATCTCTTATCGTGGTAAACATGTCGTTAGCAATGCCAGTAAAGCAACCATGACTGATAATAAGGGGAATTCTAATAATAAAGAAGAACCATGTCGAGAATCACAAGAACCTCCTCAAGAAATTAGCAAGGAGCCCTCGGAGTCTTAAACGAGATTTCTAATAAGTCCAAAAACATTATTATGCCAGTAACACAGGAATGACATGCTGTAGAAAAACGCATTATTTGCTAGAAATGCTCGAACAACAACAATAATACTTAGGTTATTTTGATTATATTTTTTTGATATGCCCCACCTACGAATGGAATAAAACTTATCAAACTTGGCCTTACGACAAGGATGAAAATTTTATAGTCGTTAGCTGCAATCAAAACGATATGGAGACTTTTTTAAGACAAATCGTAGAATTGGCAAGAGGTATAAATTCTTTAATTATTTTAGATGATTGTGCGGCAAGAAAATTTATAAAACAAAGAACCGCCAAACTCGTAAAATTAGCATTCTCGGCAAGACATTATGGACTTAGTACTATTGTTATTACTCAACAATTGACCTCTATTACAAAACCTTATCGAAAAAATATTTCCAAACTAGTATCATTTTATAACCCGAGCAGAAGGGATATGGATCTTATTTTTGATGACTATTCAGGACATTTGTCTAAGGAGTAAAAGTCCGAGATTCGTGAAGCGTTGAAAAATATAAAATATGCAAAGTTGGAGATATCATTAAGATATCCTTAGGAGCATCGCGTAGCCACGTAAGTGCTTTGTGGAGTAAAAAAAAATGTTTAACTCTTAAGAAGTTATACATTTAAAACCATTCTCATCAACGTTTTACTTTTTAAACTTGCTTTTCTGTTGGTGGTGAAGGTGTCATTATAATTAAAGTTTGTACCTAACATAATCTTAGTTCCATTTTGACCAAATCTAGAAGTACATCCACAGGACCTATTAATTTTTATTTCTTTAACTAGACGTTTAGGGTTATTCGGATCCAGAATTAGACATTCTGTTATTTCCGTTTTTATACAGTTTCCCATTTATTTAAAGCAAAATCTATGATTTTCCAGACGAAGCTACACTTTGCTTTTTAATAATGAATATTTTCGACCAATCCGTTTTTAAAGTTTGCAAACCCATCACTAATTACAAAGATTTTACATAATACAATAGTGCTCATGGCTCTCTTTTTTATTTCTAACAATACACCCTTTGTGTATTGACTAATTTCTTACCACTTCCAACCACGTGTTTATCTGCGATGGTTCTAAGATCCACGACCAAGGCGATTTTATCTTTGAAGAACTTCCTAATCGTCATTTCGCTACTTGCTTGGTAATCACTTTGCTCATTTTCAAAGATTTACTTTGCTTCGGTGTATATATCCGCTTTTTGCATTCCTTGACTATAGACTTGATTGGGACTCCTTCTATGGTGATTTTAATGCTTTCGATATGTGGATAGATGTATTCTTCACTATCTGTGATGCTCTTATATCTAAATAACATCACGATCGCAGCCACACTTTTTCCTGGTACATTTACCGTTTCATTTACCAAGATCGAAGCTTCATCCCACTCTACAGTTTTCATTAAAGTTGCATGTTCGAAACTTAAACTTCTACCAATGTCGTGTCCAGTAAGTGCCTCTCCAGCCAAGGTTTCATTGTCAATCGTCTCATATTCTCTCATAATCTCATATTCTAAGTCAATTTTTTCTAACGTATAATCTGCCATGCTTTCACCACTTTGAGCCACCATGATGTTTTTCGCTTGTGGTAACGTGACTTTATATTGAAGATTATGATTCACAGAAAAAGGAGCCAATAGCCCATGATCGCCTATGATTTTATCTAATTTTATTTTTTGTTTTGATCCCAACACCCTCGCAAACAGAGCAACCGAAACTTTTTGTGTATCCCCGGTTTTTGTCCCACCATCATCACCAGAAATTATTTTTCTCGTATTTTCATTAGCGAATCTAAACTCAGGTCTTCATTTCGTACACCCTCTGGTAGCTAAAGATCTTTGTAGACTGCTAAGTCTGAGTGTCCCGTGTTATCGAATACAGTTCCTCCTCCCATGCTTATGCTTAGTTTTTCTATTAATAGTTTTCCCAGATTTTTCGTTTTTATTTTTAAAATCAAATCTCAAGTTTAAGCTGTGAAGTATCAAGTAAGCATCAACTTTTAGTCTTGGAATATCAACATAAATTTCTTCTCCTGGATTTGCTTTGTTCGGATTAAAAGTAATGACATGTTTTGTACGGCAACCTTTGATGTTGCTCATTTTATGTTTTCTAAATCCTGGGGTTAAGTGTGATTGTTTCATTTATTTATAAAAAAAAAAATTAATTCCTCAAAGCTTTGCTCCTCATTGTTTATATCGCCGTGTCTCACTTTGTTCGAACTACCTTCGCTCGTGTCTTATACATATCATAAACCAACCAGGTTAAAGCTAAGGCTAATATTCACAAGTTTTCGGCTATAAAACTTACACCTTTTGCCCCCCGTTTTAAAATACCACCGAGAATATTAAACACCGTGGCAGCAATAGGTCCTACTTGTTTGCCTACGTTTGCGACCGCTTTTGCAAATCTACCAGTCGCTTGAGCTCCTTTTTCACAGCAGATCTCGCATTGATCACCACCGTCATTATAATTCCTCCTATTGCTATAGCAACACCACTCAAACCTATTAAATTGTTTTTCGCCCGTTTTATAAACTTTTCTAATTTATTGGTGTCGTTTTTAAATAGCTCATCTTCTAAGACCTCTATCAATTCTTGTGACATCAATCTTTGGTTTACTCTTAGCCTTATTTCATCAGCTTTTAGTTCTGCAATTCTTTCTATCGTTTTACAAAGTTGCACTCTGTCATTTTTTCCGCGTCTATCGGCTTCTTTTGCCCTCTTTGCTCCAATAATTTTTTCCTATGTCTAAAGCGTTTAGTTTATCTATGGGTAATTCTCCCGATGGATCTAATATTCCGTTTAATTCTCTAAGTTCTTGTGGGGTGAGGAGTTTTTTGTTATCATATACTTCTTGTTCTAGATCTTCGATCCTATCTTGGATTTTTCCAGTGGTGGATTCTCTTACTTGTCTTGTTATTGTTTTCAAGCTATCCCCACTTATCGTGTCTAGTTCTATATTTTCTTCGATTTGAGCTGGCAAGGTTCCATAATGCTCGGCTCGAGCTTTTCTGGACAACTCTTTAAATCTATTTATGGAGTTTTGAGCCTTTTGATCTCTCGAGTAGACGAACCTATCGTTTTCTTTAATGATGTTCTTTTGTCCCTCAAACTCCCCTCCTAAGACTTGACCTTTTGCACCTATTCTTATGTTAAACTTTTCTACTAGCTCATTAGAATGAGGTCCGTCCTTCTTGACCACGTTGTGTTCTAAGAGGTTTAATAAAAAGTCTTTTTTATCATGCATTTCCGCCCTTTTTACGTCTGCGACATCTTTTCCTATATTGGGGATATCAACTTCATCATAAGTGTTGTCCCATTCTATATCTGGCTCGACTGGCTCGAATGTCGGAACATTAACATCAACACCTGGTTCTATAAATGTATTTTCTTTGCAGTCGGGGTTTTCTAACAAATCGGTCTCGCGTTTTCTTTCCATATGGTTGTCTATAACACTTTCTCCAAATGTATCAAACTTATCCATTTCGATTTCTTCACGAGCAGAATCATCATAATCAAGATCCTTTAATTCTACATCCATTTATTTAAGAAAGCAAAAAATAAATTTTTTGCTTATAATGCTTGTATGTTGCTTTTTTTAACCCAAGAATTTTGCTTGCTATCATATCCTAACCATTTTACTAACGCCATTTTACCTCTGGTTTTTAAAACTTTTTCGACTCTATAAACATCGTCTTGCTTATCCATGGGTGAGAGTTCTTCGTAGAATTTTCCTAAAATGGGTTCGGGCTCGTGTTCGGTTCGCTCACATTCGCTTTCTTTTATTTCATACATTGTAGGGTCACCTTGAAAAACTTAATAAATCTTGAAAATCTCTTCTGTAAAATTGGCTTCATATCCTTTTTCGAAGAAATTCTTATACTTGCTTACTCTAACTGTATCACCTATTTTATAGCGCAGTAGCAGATATTGTCCAGTCCAATGTCAATACAAAGTTAACCAAACTTGTTGCCTGCGACCGTTAAAACTCTTTGCTCGTGGGTGGATCTTTCAATTATTTTATTAGGGTGCTTTGCACCCGCTTCTCACTTTGGTTTTTCTAAGACTTTGTTGCTTTCAATACGGTGCTTTGGTTTCTCTATCTCAGGTTTTATGTTTAGTTCTAAGGATGCTTTTTTCTTAGGATTGAACTTTGGTTGCCCGTAGGGCTTATTATTTACATTGTTGTTCACTTCGTTCAGCTTCGCGTTTTTATCGAATGTCATTTCGTTCGTTGCTGGTGTTTTAATTGCAAAATATATAATATAAAGAAAAACTTTCCTTTTTTCTTTTAAATAAATGGCAATGTATTTTGGTTACAAAGAAAAGACTAAGTCGCTCGAAGACAAAATGAATGATAAAATCAATATGAATACCACAGAAATAGAATCAAATAAATCACTTATGTCATCAAACAAGAGCCAGAGCCAAGCGAATAAACAACTCATATTCACGAATAGAAAATTAGCCGTAACGAACAAAAGTCAGATGGAAACAAATAAAGCGAGTATCACGACGAATAATCAATTAGCTACAAATAACGTGATAAAAATAAGAGATGTCAAGATCGAGCTAAAAAATGATATAAAAAAACTTAAGACCGTAAGATGCTTTATGTTTACGCTTAAATTTAATAACTTAAATCAATTAGATTGGGAAAAACTTTCTAGTAATCGTGTTGGATATCCTGCAACCTTTATTAAACATCCTGTCATCAATAATGATACAAAAGTTAAACTATTATATCATATTTTTGACGATAATACGACATTAACAAAAATTAGCCTAGAATATAAAGCTACTATTATAAGAAAAGATAATAGCAGGGTCTTTTCTAGTGTGCTACAAAAGGACTTTTTAAATATAAAGAAAATTGAAAACTGCTACATAATAGAAATAAATAAGGAATTTAAATTAGCCAATTATGTTAGCAATGTTGATGATATTTTGTATTTTTTATAAGTTGTCATCAAACAAATTTAGGCACCATTGCAAATGAATCGGAGCTATACATCATTGTTGAGTCAAAAGCACTAAGAGATCTTTGATTTTTAAACAAAGCAAAGAAAGGACGCACATAGTGCTTGAGTAAAAACATAGACTACTTGGTTTTACTATGTTTTTACTTAAAATCTACTGCTACAACTTTTTAAGTAAATTTAACTAGTTCTAAAAAGATGCTTAAATTACTTAAAATTTGTTTAAAATAAATGAGCGAACAAAATAAGCAAATGCAAAGCGAAGCTAAAGAACAAAATCAAGTAATAACGACGCAAACCAAAGTTCAAGATCCGCGAAAAGTAGCAGCTGGAAAACGTCTTGCGGAGATTTCTAAGCAAGCAAAGGAAAGAACAAGGAAAAAGTTGGAAGAATACAAGTGAAGCGAGGTAAAGGTTAAGGAATCTTGGACCTTACATCAACCATCCCAACATCCACTATTATAGCTTCTATACTTGGAATTGGAGCCATTTGTTACATGTTTTATAAAAACAAGCACCCTAATAAAATATCTAAACCGGTTGTAGAAAAACCTGAAGAAAGCAAAGGAACTGAGCCCGAACCCATTGTTAAAAAATCGACAGAAATTAAGGCGCAAAGCGATGGAGTCTTGGCCACATTCGATTAAGTGTCTAAAATGTTTTTTTGTTTTTTTGTTGCAACTGGGGAGATTTTTAGAAAAAATCTTAGATAATAAATGAGCTCAAAAAACCAATATCTAAATCAAATTTATGATGCAGGCGTACTTACTTTAAGCACCGTTGGAGACTCTATGGTGAGTAAAAAAGTTCTTGGAGAACCTATGGGAACACCTCAATCCATTCAAGGAACTTTAAAATAAGCTGGAGCCGTGATGTTGGGATCTGTGTTGGTAAAATATCTCAAGGACAAGAAAATCATTCCAGAAAAAATTGAAAAATGAACAAAGCGAGCGTAATAATAAATGGCTAGTATGATCTCAGGAGGATTATTTAACACATTTGCTTTTGCTGGCGCTGGATTTTTGTTTAGTAAATTGAATCAACATGGATACGAAGAAGAAATGAATCGTCACAACTTGGCGATGGAGAAACTTGAGAGGGACAAAGAAGCTTGGTACGAAAAAGAAGTTGCGCGAGAAAACAAAGAATCGAGACTTAGACAAAAATTAAGCGATGCTAATAGAGACATTAACACGACGAATAAGAATTTAGAGCAACTTAAAAAAATGTTGGACAATGTGAGATTACAATGGACGCCTGAAGCGAGATTAGAAGATTATTATAAACTGAGTAAAGAAATGCAAGAATATCAACATATCGTGATGGGAACTTTGCGTATCGTTGGAGGTTGGGCGTTAGGAGAAGTGTTTTAGCCTTATAATAAATGAAACCTGTTAGAGCTATACACTTAGAGTCTGGATGGGAAGAAAAATTTAAAAAGCTTGTTGGAATACATGAGTTTAAATTTGGATAGTAAAAACGAATTGTTAGAAAATGTATAACTTCTTAAGAGTAATACATTTTTTGACTTGCTACACTCGCTTTTTTTTATAATTTTGTGTTTCGAAGATTGTCTAATTTATAGTGCCCATAAGCCAACGTGTTTATTTTGTCTCTTAAAATTATCCATCTTATCATCATTAGCACTTAGAGCTATTTTGTAACGGTCCCTGAGAAAAGTTCGTGCTTTCTATGTCTTATAACATTCATTTCTCTTGTTACTGGATTCCCATCGTATAAGCATTTTCTATAATACTCTATTTTTAAGCTCTTTTTGATTACTGATTTCTTTAGTCCTTTACACTTTTTCACTCCTTCGCTCATTTCTTTCCTATAGCTGTATAATTTTGGTCGTAGTCCTATAAATTCTATAATTTGAGTACCACCACATTCATCATTAAACACCCCAGGAACCGTCTTATTAAAATATGGAACATTCGCAAGCTCATGTTGTTTCTTTATATATGGATTGTCGGTTATTATCTCTGAGGTGTCAAACTTTTCTTCTAATTCTTGGGAAATGTCTTTACAAAAGTCTTCCATTACTATCTCATGAAGTAAAGAGTCTCTATCCGTAAACCCAAGTCTAGAGCAGTCGCCGTATTTTGGTTTTATATAATCATAATGAAAGTCGTACATTAGACTTTTAGAAATGTCTAAAGTGCTCATACCCACGTATATAGGTTTGTTCAATACTAGTTTTGTCTAATAGGAATGAATAGCGACTAAGTTTTCATCAAATATCGCATAAGATTTAAATTGGTGCTTATTCGTTAATTTTTTAGCCCTGGCTTCATTTTTCACCAATTCAACGTCGGCTCTCTTACGGATATTTTCCATCGCTTTTCTAAAGACGCAGTTATTCATTAACTTAAACAAATCTTTTTGAAATTTATTCTTCGCTAAGGTTCTTAATTTTGTATTCTTTTCTCTATAAGGTTCTAACCATTCGGACTCCTGGAATGTTATTCCCTTGTGGATCTTCTTTAAGATTAGACCTTTCTCTAAATACTTTTTCAAGATTTGGTGATACACCACATATTTGTTCTTTTTCTTCAAAGTGGGAACTAGTTTTTCCATGGTGATACCTTCATCTAATCTCATTTGGATCCTTTCTGGAGCTAAAGGATAGTCGTTATGGAGATCGTGTAGGTGCTCGGGATATTCTAAATCTACTTCTAATATACCACCTTTATTCGCTCCAAAATCCCGCCAAGAATCTAATTTACCCGAGGTCATCCATTTAAAACCACGAGTGGGTAACTTTTTCATCATTGCCCATCCATAGATTATTCGCATCTAAGTAGGGTACATAAAGCAAAGCCTTGCTCGAGTCATAATCCTTTAGATATTTATTATTGGCTTTGATGTGGCGCTTTGTGATCATAGCCACCCCTCCTCGTACTCCTTTTTCTATCATAAGATACATGTCTTTTTTGGAGAGGAGTTCTAACTTAACACTTGTAATTTTTAAAGCTGCGTCCCAAGCTAAACCAGGGGTGGTATAATACCACGCTGGATCTAAGTCATAGTTCCCTAAACATATGTCTCTAAAATGCTCGAATATATCAGCTAAAAGTGTTACATCTATTATTAGGTAAAGATCATGATAGTCTTTCATCGTCTTCATTTTAAACTTTCTCCAAACTTTTTGAGCGTGGGCATAGTCTTCATCTGAAATATGTTCATGGTGGAGCTAGGAGTAAAATGCTTCCTTAGGGGGCAATTGGGTTTTCAATCAACGATTAAAATTGTCCATGTGGTCGTAAGGGTAAACTCCTTTTCTAGAAAGAAGTTCCACATGGTCTGGGAGAAATCTTTAAGAAGATGGAAATTCTCTAAGCCCTCGGCTCTCAGGCTTTTTACTTGAGCCTCTAAACTCGTGGATAGAAATTTATAGGAGTCTATAAATCTTAATTGTTTGTAGATTAGTTTACCATTTTTCTTTTTATCCATTGGTACAAACTTTGTAAAGCTTATATATTTTCCCTCACTCTTTGGAGTAGTGTGTTTAAAGGTTTTATAAATAAGTGAGAATCGTAGCCTTCTAAATTATGAAGAACAATGGGGATAAATTTCGAATTTTTCATGTTTAGATTACACTTATTGTGAGCTGCACCTCTATATTTCCCCGTAAAATGAAAATGATCTTAAACTTTATCAAACTTACCTTTCTTATTATAACATACAGGCTAATTACAAATATAACAATCCTTGGCATTGTCAAAGTCTAATTTATCTTGCTCCGTAAATATCATCTTTTTAGGATGTTTATCGTAGATATCTTTAGCCTCGGCTTCCATCATTTCTACAAATATTTCTTCGACGGTGCTAGTCTCAGGGTTATAAGTATACTTTACTAATTTTGGCTCTTAGATCATAGCATTAGAACATTTTACTAAATGACAAAAGCTGCTAGGTACATGTTTTTGATATTGCTTAGTGTTTTTTCCCAATTTTTTATCTATCTTCTTTGTAATACTTTCGAGATCAGCAGTTATGATAAACTCAACTTTTGATTTACGAGCATAATTTTGGAAAGTTAAATAACTATTTGGCTTTGAAAGATCTGTTTTTGTACGCTCCTGTTTTCTACATAAGTCTTTATGTTCTTTCAGTTCATCCTCCTTAAAGAAGTACTGAAGGCAGAAGTCGCAAACATAATGCTTACATTTTCTCTTAGTTAATAAAAACCCTACTAATCTAGTCAAGCTACAATAACCACATAATGTTTATCCTCTAAAAGCATAAGGCAGATATCTGGATCGTCATGTATATGAGCCATAGGAAAGACCTCAGCTCCTTTCTTCATTCTTTTAAAACCAAATAACTTAATTTTTATATTATTATTTTTGTCAAATTTCCTTATGTCTTCTACGGGAGTAGGGAATCTAATGTTTTTCCAATTTAGAGTCTTTACAGACTCTTTTAGGTCTCTTGTTATTCTATCTCGTTTCTTATCACCATGTTTAGTAAACATACCTATACCTACAGCCCACTTAAAACATTGTTGACCAAAGTGGCCGTTCTCATCTAAAAAGGAGTTGATGGGATTAATTATAGCTTTTTTATAAGCCAACTATTTTGGTAATGGAACGTAAGAAGCTCCCTTAAGTTTATCATACTTTGCTGTATGAAAGTCTAATCTCATTACTCTCTCAAATTCCCATCCAGAACCAACCTTTTGTTTCTCATAGAATGAAGCCAAGATCTTAAGAACTATCTTCTTAAAGATCTTTTTAAAGTTTGACCAAACTAAAATTCTATGATATCCTGAGTTAAAATGATCCTCATCACGTTCTACTACTTGATCAGTGGTAGGATCTCTCTTAACCATTGAGCAAATTACGATGAGTTCGACGGTGTTGTTTACAAGAGCCCTAAGATGTTTTATAATTATGTTTTTTGAAGCCATTAACCAAGTCTCTGGATCAGACTCATCATCATCTTCATTATGAAGTACATAAGACTTTAGTCGTCCTTGAAAGGCCGTCTCCCACTCTTTAAACCTCATCCTTTTGTTCCTCAATTTTTTCTTCTTGTTTTTCAAAGGGTTTTTCAAACCCGCTTTGCGCTTTTTCTTGGTTTTCAATTCCAAACAAACTCATTATCTTATCTTTCATTTGAGAGAATAAATTAGTCACTTTTGTTTTTACAATCTTAGGAAAAATGCAAACCAACCTTTTATATAAATTATCTAATACTCCAGACTCCCAACTACGTATCGTTGGAGTAGGAGGTCTCGTAATTTTAGGAATTGGTGGAGGTGGAGGAGGCCTTGGAATTTTAAGTTTTGGAAAAATCGTTTTTGGAATTGGCGGAGGTGGAGGAGGAGGTCGAGTTGGACGTTTTATCGTTTTAGGCTTAGGAATAGGTTTTTGTTTTGGCTGAATTGTTCTACGTTTTGAAATAGGTTTTTGTTTTGACTTAATTGTTCTAGGTTTTGGGATAGGTTTTTGTCTCGGCTTAATTACTCTAGGTTTTTTAGACACGTCAAAATCATCCTTCTCTCTTATAATTTCTAGTAGTCTTTGTATTTGTTTTTGAGTGATCTTATGTAATTCTAAATTCAATCTTTCTAGCCTAGCCTTAGAAACATCCTTATGCATTTTTAACTTATTCTTTCTAGCTTAGCCTCCTTAGAATCATCCTTATGCACTTTTAACTTCATTCTTTCTAGCTTAGCCTCCTTGAAATCATTCTTATTTATGGTGTCTTTTCTTCTATACTTATCTATGTATCTATTTATATAATTTGTGATGGTATCCACAGTCTTATCATAGTCTTCTTTATTTAAAGTATTTTCTAAAGTGCCTAAATATTTGTTAATATTCCTTGTCCCCCATATTTCTACTTTTTTATCTAGTTTATTAAGTTATTTAGTTATTTTTGACAATATGGTAGAATTCATTTTTTTTCTCTACTATATGTATGCTTAATTTATCACCCGATTGGTTAGACTTACTATACAAATTAGTTCTAGGTTTTGGGATAGGTTTTTGTTTTGGAATAATTGTTCTAGGTTTTGGAATGGGGCTTATTATTTTTGGTCCAATTATTTGCTCCATAGATGTTGCTGGTACAGTTATATTAGTTGAAACTAAGGTTCATCCTATGGCATTGGTATTTCTTTGTAAACTTCTAAATCTATAAAGCACTGCTTTAGCTAAAGTGTTTGGACCAACTTGATTAATTGCATTATCCAAATTTCTATACACATGAGGTATAAATTGGGTTTGTGTGGCTCCAGGTTTTAATTCTTTATCTGTTTCTAATTTAGGAAAAAACTCTTCTCTTGAAGGTGTGCCAAAAGGCCTGCCAGTTAATGTCACTTCACCTTTAATTACTCCATGCTTAGGTATCTTCTTGTTCAGTCTTGGTTTTGTGTTATATTTCTTAGTTCTCTCAAAAATATCATCTATCCAGTCTACTATGATATCAGTGCTATAAACCAATACGAACGAAGTGCTAGCAGGTGTATTTAAGAGCCATTTTTGTTTACATTCCTTTTGTCCCCAGTGATTTGCAAGAAACGAGAAATAATTTCAAAGAAAAATTTTTTCCAGGAAGTTCACAGTAACTGGCGACATTAGGAACTTTAGGAATGTAAACAAACTCAAGCGTTGTGCCTAACGCGATGCCAGTCCACATGTTAAGACTACGATGAGACAAAAAATGAAATGACGTATTTTTCTTAGCGTTTATTTTGCGTTTAGTAATGTACTTCTTTGATCAATTCATTATTTTGAAGTTCACCAACCAGTTGCTTTTTACGAAGATTTTACAAAGCAGGTTAGCACTCATTGCTTTTTTCTTAATTTCCAGCAAAACACCATTTTGAGGCTTGACGAGTTTTTTACCACTTCCAACCACATTTTTGTCTCGAACTGTTTGAAGGTCAATGACCAAAGCGAACTTATCCTTGAAAACTTATCCTTCATCAACATGGCATGTTCGAAACTTAACGATACTCCAATGTCGTAACCGGCAAGCGATTCTCCAGCCAACGTTTCACTCTCAATGGACTCATATTCTAGCTCTAGATTCTGCAGTTCGTATCCGGCTACGCTTGCACTTGGCAACGTGGTCCGGTATTGGTAATTATGACCCATGGCATAAGGAGCTAACAACCCATATTCACCTATGATTTTATCAAGCTTAATGTTCTGCTTTTTCCCAAACACCGACCAAACTAACGCACATCAGACGTTCCAGTTTGATGAGTTGTTCCGGTCTTGGCTCCGTCGTCCAAAACGCTGATGAGTTTTCTTGTGTTTTCATTAGCAAGGTTTAGCAAAGTCGAGGCGACGTCAACAAGGACGTGAAAATGGCGTAAATATGGCGTGGCACATCCATACTTGGACCTGACTACGCCATTTTCACGTCCTCATTTTCACGTCTTTCCTAAACCTTGCTATTGGCGATTCCATAATCGGGTCTTGCGTTGCGAATTCTTTCAGGTTGCCAAAGGTCTTTGTATAGTTCTAGTTCACTAAACCTGTGTTGTTGTACACGGTTTGACCTCCTACACTCACACTTAGTTTTCGACCACAGTTTTCCAAGATTATACAAGAACCAAGACTTGTTGTTTTTGTTTCAAAATCAAGCTTGAGACATAAACTATGAGGTACCAAAAAGCATCGTGTTTAGTTCTGGAATGTCGACGTAAATTTCTTCTTCAAAATGGCTTTGTCTGCATTAAAAGTAACTACATGTTTCATGGAATTACCTTTGATATCTGACATTTTAAGTTTTCTGTAGCCTGGAGCCGCGAAGCACTTTTTCTTACTTCTAAGCTTGACATTTTTGCTTTCTGTACTTCGTAGTTCACTTCGTTCGCTTTTTGCTCTTATACATATCGTAGACAAACCAAGTCAACACTAACTCTATTATCCAAAGATTTTCAGCTAAGAAACTTACTCTTTTTGCTCCCCATTTCAAAACACTACTAAGTAAGCCTAGCACCGTGCTGGCTATGGGGCCAATTTGTTTAGCTAAGTTTCCAACGCTTTTGCGAATTTACTCATTCCTCGAGCTCCTTCTCTAACCACACGTCTCGTGTTGGTCAATATGGTCGTGATGATACCCGCTATCGCTATGGCAATGTCACTCAACGCTAGCAAGTTTTCTTTTGCCCATTTCTTGAACTTTTATAACCTATTGAAGTCGTTTTTAAATAGTTCATCTTCTAAGATCTTGACCGATTCTTGGGATGATAGTCTTTGGTTTACTCTTAGTCTTATTTCAACGGACTTTAGTTCGGCGATTCTGGCAATCAGTTTACAAACTTCGGCTCCTTTCTTATTGTTTTCTGTATAAGTTTGCTTCGACTTGTTATTCCAATATCTTTTTTCTATATCTAACACGTTTAAATTGTCTATACGTAGTTCTCCCGACGGGGTTAATATTCCATTTAATTCTCTCAACTCCTGATTGGTTAAAAGTTCGCGGCTGTCGTTTATAGAGGATTTCGCTTCTTGTTCTAACTCAGCTACGCATTCTCATATTCTACCAGAGGATTCTCGACTTACTTGACTCATTATTTCGTCTAATCTGTCGCTTTCAATCGATTTCATTTCCATGTTTTCTTCGATTTGAGCCAAAACCCATTTACGTCGATTTACGTAAATTACTTCGATTTAAGCGAAGTAAGAGTATTTGTGGAGTGGGTCATTGTTGACATAATTAACTATTTAAACTTAGTTGGTTTTAAGAAAAACCTTAGAATAGGGCAGAGTGCTGTTGGCAAATTTTACATGGTCAGTGACATGTAAAAGAATGTTGTTACTTGCCAATAATAATAACAATCTTTGTTACTCATCTTTGGCTGAGAAATACAATGGACTTACTGTAACATGGGATAGTATACAACAGTAAGAAGATATATGCAGAAGATAAGAATGTACAGAATATCATATCTCTTAATATAAAAGTAAATTTAATCTAGGTCTAATTTTGTTCCCAAGTGTTTAAAAGAGCAATTGCTCTTCGGATAAAAGTTTCTCACGTCTTCTGGTGGATGATATTGGGTGTGGAATACCAGCATTTCTACTCAGATCATGAGTATGAGATATCCATAAAGAAATGAACTTATGATAGACAGAGGTAGCATAAGTTTGCAGTCTTGTCAATTTCTCCAAAGCAAAATGGAGCTTTCCATTGTGCATTCTTGATTGCGTGAATTGTGTGCTCTTGATTTCATCCACAAGATATTGTCGCTAACTGCCGCAAATTACTCCTCCATATTCTAGCAAAGGTCTTGTTATTGTCACATACCATGTGAGGCCAACTGCTTGTGGTGGCTGTGCGGCATTCTCTCCGACAGAATATACGTTTTTATTTGCTTGTTTTACCATGCTTGTTTTATTCCATGCTAGATTATTCTGGTGCCACACCCCAAGCAACTGATACGAGCTGCCTCTTTCTATATTCACACCATCCAATACAAGAGAACCTTGTTCTAGGAATTGCACCGCAAAAACAGATCCATACTATGATTGGCCGATGGAGGGGACGGGAAGGCAGTTTTCTTCAACAATTGGACTACTGTTGCAAGACTAGGAATAGTGGCAGCAGGGGGTCCTGCAATGTTTTTCAGGTCCTCCAATAATTCTGCGGTACTGGTTGCTGATTCCAGCAAGAGTAAACCGTCTTCGGTGCTGCAAAACCAGTCTATTGGAATATATTCCCATATCATCTAGCTCGACTGTAGTTCAGCCAGCCTTCAACCTTTGAGTACCAACATGTTTTTATTCCTTTTTGACAAGAGCTGTTTTTTATCGCACAATTCTTTATAAATAATGTCATTCGCAACATTGAAAGTTCTCTGTCTTAATTAAAACTCTATAATAAGATGTGTCATTCATGGTTCATCCAAAACATTGGTGAATGTGGCTTATTCCACAAGGGCAGATTTCGTTTTAAAACAATCACAGCGTTTGTTTACATTTTTGCCCTCGACCAATCAGAATGTGCAAAATGCTAAAACTTACCCAAAAAGAGCGGGAAAATAACACCGCCTTCTACGGCTTCGGT
>JAODVQ020129434.1:0-15859 GCA_025400075.2 Phenganax stokvisi
CCGAAAGCTTTGCAATAATAAATATACATGGTGTATACCTCAAACGAATACTGATTGCCATGCAAAACTACAAGAATCTTATAACAGTTCTTATTACTCAAGTACAAGGCGCTACTCAAACTTATTATGTTCTTAATCTGTAACAAATGACTTACTTTCCCAGTTTTGGCATTGTTGAAACTGATTATTGTAGGATGTTCAATTGGCAAGCCAATCTTTTAAAGAAATATGATTTCATTTCAATCAATTTCAATCAATAAACATAATTATTCTTTTCAAGTAAGGAATCATAAACTTGTACTCAATACTAACCAAAAATACTTGTAAATGGTTGTATCTTTCATCAGATAAAAGGATATTTCGAGTTGTTTCAGAACAGTACACAAACTTATTTCTACTGAAAATAATTAAAATACTAGTATGAGAATTACGACTCCTATATAAAATTTTTCAACTAAAACATATAGTACTTTGTTTGTAGTTCGTGATGAAATATCGTTGAGTCCATACCATTCATGTGATCTGATAAAAATTACAAGAAATATAAACAAACCATTTTCCCTCAGAATCACAACTTTTGCAAAACAAAGATTGAAACATACGGCAACAAATGAAGCTTACCTTGATGGCAATGTGAAAGAAAATATGCTCCGGAATCCAAATTATTTTTGTCGAAACAGTCGACAGAAAAGGAAGGATATTCACTTAATTTTCCAGCAAAGCAACTCATTTTTTAGCAGAATATAATCTTATTGTATTAATCACTCATTCACGAAAATAATCCTTTATAAAAACATACTTAAAGGCCGCCGAAAGTGGATTTAAACTTTGCAGCGACTACCAAAAAATATTTAAAAATGGCGGCTCTTCCCAGGCATGCCCAAGCACGTGCATGAAGCTTGATCTAAACAACAGTAGTCACCCTCCTGATATGTTTACTCTTTGATATGTATCAGGGGGGGAATGAGTCTAAGCCAGTGGTCTAAGCCATGGTCTAAGCCACCGCGGATTGCGGAAGTTTAGGTAACAGGATACACAGAACAACAAAACGCGGATAGCATAAATAAACAATATATTTTCAAATAAAATTTCTCTGTCTATGCATTAGGGATTCTTTTTCTTCTTTTTCTTTTTGCTTTTTGTAGAAGTGCTAGTCTGAAAAACGAGAAAAAAATTGTTAGTGCAAATAAAGAGAAACTCTGTATAATCCCTGACCTACTTACATTATCCAGTGTCCAAGAACTTCCATAACCAGATTCATTTTTCTTACTTCTCTTCTCAGGGCTTGTCTTGCCACTTTCTCTTTTTCGTTTCCTAGCTGGTTCCGCAGTTTTCTCTTCTGGCACAATGGTTTCTTGTTTGTTCGCTTTTGGCGGAGTTCCTATAACATAAAGCAGATGATCTAGCAGAGAAATATACAACTCTTACATACACTTGGAAGAATGGAAATGATCTGGAAATTCAGCTAACTTCAAAACTCCTAAAATGGGCTGTGATTTCAACTATGAGTCAACTTACGATGGCCGAAAGGTTTCCATCTCTGCTTTAAACCTTTAGGGATATTTGTGTACATTGGAGGTGGTGCAGGAGGATATTGAAGATCTGGAATTGTGACTGTCTGAGTGATATCCATGTGACCAGAAAATTCTTTGGCTGGAAGAACATACACACATAGTATCCCAATAGAGTTATATAAGCTCAATGATTCTTGTAGAAATATACTTACAGATGACAGCGAGAGAATTTGTAGATCTTGATGGAGCAACCACTTTATAATGACATTTCTGTACAAGGAGAAAATATTTTTAACAAAACAGTAAATAATGGAAAAACATATACAGCTTACTCACCTCATCTTGTTTGTATTTTGATGATCGAATTTCATACCTTCTGCCATCTTGCTAAAAATACAAAAATATTAGCAAAGAAGAAAGAATCTCTTGTTGACAAATTAAGTAATCTAGCTTATAAGACAAAAAATAAAGATTAATGATTTCAAAATAAAAGTACCAAACCTGTTTGTCAAGCTTGGACATGTGTTCTTGACTTCCAATTAAATCAACAGTTGTTCCCGACAGCTTTGAAACATCAAACTGTAAAGAGTATAAAATTTCTGTTGACAAATACTAGAAACAAGAGCTTAACGCCAGGTTAAGGTAGATACTTTATTTTCAACTGAAGCAAAGCAATTCTCACCTCGTATGGAACTTTGATGAGCCAAAGCTCCTTTTCACCTGACTCCACATCTTCAGAGGTCAGTATTTCCTCATTCAGATTTGCTATATCCACACGTTCAAACCCAGGCAAATCTGAGGGGCTGAAACCAAACATAAACATTGGGTTTAGCTTTCAACACTATGTGCTCAATGTGTTTTCTCGGAAAGTTTCTACAATAAAGCTGTTTTTTCAACATTTTTAGCAACATCATTCTCCTTTTAACTGTCGTCAAAGCTCCAAATGATAATAGTGTTCTAATGATTGCTGAACTGCATAATTCAAGAAGCTAACACACAAACACTTTGAGATCAGAACCATTCAACAAAAGTAGGATAAAACAGTTCACAACATTATACCTAGACGCACTCGTGCTTGATTTAGTATTCATTCCCCAATCAATACACTGTATCTATTACAGCAAAGCATGAAGCCGTCTTAATGCAGAAAATCCTTTATGAAACAAACAGTTTTACAAAAAAATTCAATTTCTCTCGTGACTGAAAGCGCTTTACAATAATGAAGTTTTGCGTCGATACTGCTGACCATGCTATAGACTGGCTCAATCTTTAAACGTTGACTTATAAATTACACTGGACAACAACAGAATTTGACACCGCGCAAGTGAATCAAAAAGAAGCATTTGAAACCATCATACAACAGGTGTTTTTGTTCACACAAGTGCAATTGTTTGAGCCGTCAGTGTAGATAAAGCGTAGAGCACTAAAAACACTTAAATTAAGACAGTAAGCTTTTACAGTTATCAACAGGCAGACCAGCTGACTATCATTTCAACAAATATCGTCTGTGGAACACTGAAATTATACTAATTGAGGTATGTTATGTAATGCATTTTCATTTTGCCCAAGGAAATCAAAAGCTTAAAAAGTGTTCCCACCTCATTTTATCTGGGAATTTTTTGCTTGACTTACTGCTTACTCTCGGAAGATTACATTTGAAAAAACTTCAAGAAGCGCGCGACTTCTTTGAAATGTTGCGGGTAGAAAGGTTGCTAAAATGCGCAAGTTTTAAATGTCGCAGAAAGGACGCACAAGGGCGACAATGCGCAAAACACCACGAACGTAACTTCGCACTAAGTCAGACACCATTGAATAACCAATCTTGTACAGTACAAAATATGCATTATCTAAAAAAAATAAGTTGATCTATAAGCTGTCAAAGGGAGTTTATTTATAAGCTGTCAAAAACCCCATGGCAGGTCAGATATAGAATTGATATTATATTTATTTTATTTTTACAATTGATATGTGAAATTTATTTCTGAAATACAACACTGTTGAGAGACGATTGACAGCCGTAGATGTTTCTGGAAATTGTATTAGCAACAATTAATCATTATATTTGCATTTTGTCAGGGTTTGCGCTCACGTCGAGGGTCATAATGCCTTTCAAATGCACTCCCGCGAACAAGCGCTGGTACATCTAAATTATGCATCCTCTCAAATATATAGCATTAATATACAGGAACTAAATATCCGAATCTCTGCTAGAAAAGTTTCAGCATCAAAAAATACCTGAAAAAAATATATAAATTACATTAACTTATACACAGTACCGTGTTTCCGGCTCACTTTAGAGCCCCTGCGAGTAAGTGCGTCAAACTAATTATGTTCACGTTTAAGCCAATTAGCACCACGACAGTCGTCAGGGTCTAGAAAGGATATTCCTTTTTAGAACTTATGTAATTTAAAGTTGTCACGTAATGAAAGATAACTTAAGTACCCGCTACACTGTTAGCTACTATGTCGGTCAAAAAGATTTAACCACACGATAATTGATGTTTTTTTTTATAAGGTAAGAAAGAATGAGACTTATGCTAGGGGTATATCTTTTGACGTTTTGCTTGATTTCCGTACAAGGTAAATTGTAATTATCCAATTGTAATTATCCAAAAATGTATATATTCTAGGTTTCTAATTGCTTGATAACACGGTCAATTATTGCTTCGAATATAGTTCTAATTCGACAAAATGTGACAAATTCTAATAATCTTTTGTTTATGTTTAAAGCTGCGTCTCTTAAACTGAGCGAGAACGCACCAGAAGATTATACTGGTTTTGCAGATCTGTTTCGAAACTTGAAATGCAACATTGAAGGTGCTACGAGCTACGAGTGGTTCCACAACGGAACCAAAATTCCTCCAAATTCTCCTATGTTTTTCCTTTTCAATGATTTCATCTACGCCGCGGAGAGCCCAATTACTAGTAAATATCAAGGAACTTACCAATGCAAAGCCTCCAATGACGACGGAACTTTACTCGGCCCGAAAATCAACGTCATTTTTTCAGGTGAATCTATAGACGAATAATACACTAAAGAATGATACACGGCAGAATGATTAAAATTAATTCCATTTTTTAGTCGTGGGTCAATTTTTCAAAAGTGATCAAGAAATTGAAGAGGTTGATGTGACGGTGGGTAAGGACCTGGCCTTGACCTGCCCCCCTCGTACCTTATCTCGAAACGTGTTCTACCACTGGGGTGGACGGCAGGGAATCACAGGGGCGTGGTTTCTCCCCCAAGCTCAGCACTACATGATCATGAACGATGGAACGTTGTTGTTTGCCAACGTCAAAGAAACAGATTTAGACAACTTCAATGTTCAGAAAAATGGTGTTAGTTGCAGTATTGAGTCTAAAGGAACAACCAAACGACTGGCTTTCTCTGAGAGATTTTTACTTCGAAAAGTTGGAGGTTTGGACGGATTAAAATTACAGCTAGAAGACAAAAAACACCATTTTATAGTTCAGAAAAATACACTAATACTCTCGCTTTCCAGAGAAAAACACAACTCCTTTTGGTCCGCTCATAAAGACGCAGTTAGAAGATCGTGAAGTCGCGAAGGGAACGGAATTCGTTGTGTTTCGTTGCGGTGCTGTCGGTCTGTAAGTTGGAATTTATTCCCAATTACTCATATTTGTTTTGTATTAAATCTCTAGGAAGAATAGCTTAAAGATGATAGAATTATCTGATATAAATATAGTCTTTTTCTCACCATATCTCACTAGGCCAACGCCCAAGTATTCGTGGACCTTCAGAGGTATAAATGGCGCAGAGATTCCTATCATTGGAGGTGAGAATGGCTACGAGCTTCAAGACTACAATCACGTGCTTATGATTGCATCAGTGGAAACTAAACATGACGGATGGTATCGTTGCTCGGCAACCAGTTACTATGACGACCAAGATCACGTGGATGAGAAAACAGCGAGACTGTCCGTAAAAGGTTCGTAGGACATTGGATGAATAAGAAATGACTCTTCCTGGATATCTAGGAAGAACATTTTAGATCTGATGGAACTATCCAGTAATAATATAGTTTAGTTTAGGTTTCCTCCTGTAGTAACACTGGATCAATAAGAGATGACTCTTACTGGATCTCTACGAAGAACAGCTTAGAACTGATAGACATATTAAGTATAAATGTTGTTAGTTTAGTTTAGGTTTCCTTCTGTAGTAACACTGAATCAGTAAGAGACGACTTTTACCCGCTCTGTAGGAATAAGAGTTGATATATCATATAGTTTATATACCTTCACAGGAAAACCTCAATGGGCGCCAGATGGTGAGCTGTCAGATACCAAGGAATTTGCGGGCAACGACTTGAAGTGGAGTTGCAATGCGTATGGAAACCCTGAACCATCTTACACCTGGTTAAAAAATGGAGAGAATATAATGGAATCGTAAGTAAAGGCAACTAAAAGATCGTAAAGATTAAGTTACGATTTTTCTCAACAGTCGAAATCAACGACGTTTACGGGCCAGGAGGCTACAATATTCTTATCGTTTGGTCAAAAATGTGACTACACAACATGAAAACATAGTTTTTCATAATTTAATACTAACTGAGGCGCATGTTGTGTTAGCTTGGTTATTTTCAACTTAGATCCCACTACGAAATAAATGACGGTGAAATTACGATAAAAACACTTTCAATGGACGACGAAGGAGTATATCAGTGTGTAGCAGAAAACGATTTTGGTTATATCTCTACTTCTGGTGCTCTCAGTGTAGAACAAGGTAAATTCATAAAAAGCCTAACAAGGCAGCGAATGGTGGTCAAATTCAGAAGTTCATATCTTCATAGAAGCAAGCAAATTGAACTTATTCTCACTCGTTTATGTTTTTCAGTCCATGCAAGACTATTACACGCATAATAAGAAGAATAAATATCATTTTCTCATGTTAACTGCAAATTGACCATCATCTGCCGTCATTTAATACTCAGTCTTCTTTGAAATTCATTTATTACATTAGTTTGTTAAAAATACAGATTACCTCATACGTTTCATTCTTCTTTTACTAGCCCCGACAACAACACCATTACCGACCACGCCCACCCCAGATCAATGCAGTATCACCAAAATGAACTTGATGTTCTTGGTGGATGGCTCAGGAAGTGTCCCCTCGGCAACTTTCAAAGAGTTCAAAACATTTATGAGACTTTTGGTCCAGAAGTTTGACATTGGTCCTGATACAACCCACGTTGGAGTCCTACAATATTCTAGCAAACCTAACACGGGGTTAGAATTTCATTTCACAGAACATCAGACACTAGCGGCCGTACAAAATGCGATTTCTAAAGTTGTCTATCATTACGGTGCTTATACATTTGGAGGGTACGCCATGAATTTAGCCCAACAGGTAAAGAAAGAAAGGCAAAACTTCGCAAACTATATTCGTACAGACTCTTTCTATCAGTTTTAAAGAATTTTTTCTTATTGATTCAGTGTTAATACAGGAGGCAACTGGAGTACCTGAAGAAAGCTCGTGGTGTTAGGTAGAATGGCTTTTTCGTCAGTTATCTTCTCGTTCCATTTTAGATCATGAATCACTACGACCGGGTTGATGCTAAAAATGTTTGGATTCTTCTGATGGATGATGGTTTGTGGGACAAAACGTTGGCGCGAAAAGTTTCAAAATCAATCCGCCAGTCAGGAACGAAAGTGATTGTCTTGGACACTGGTGACCCGATGCAAGATATCGCTGATCAAGGACTTCGTTTCTCGCCCAAAAATATGCAAGAAAATGTAGATAAGGTTGCTGAAGAGATTTGTAAATGAAATTATGAAATATCAACTACTAACAGGCTAAAAAGCATTAAATTTCCAGTTTTAAATTTGGCTATTAGGCTTAGTCGAGTGGTTAATATTCAAAAATGAAACTAAAATTTATCCCACAATATAACTCATTCAACTTTTATTGATGCTCATTCATTTTTAAACATGATTTTCTTAATTTCAATTTGGTCTAAATGTTTATTATGTCAATTGAGAACTATAATATCTCCTCTCCTTCACTTCCAGCACACCACGTTCCAGGTTTGCATTTAGATCCTCGGGGTTTAATCCTTGATATGTTAAAGCGTTTTTTCACAGCCTGCGAAAACATCGCGCCAGCAACCCCTGTACCCTGATCTGCCAATAGATTATCTCCATACACCAATGCGCAAGAGCAAAACAGGAGAAGTACCAATAACGCCAACTTCATTCTGAAAGATCATGAATATAATATATCGTAGGAATATACTGGATAGTTCCATCAGTACTAGCGAGAAATCTAGGAATAGTTCTCTCTTATTGATATAGTGTTATTACAGGGGTAAACCTGAACTAAACCAACTGAATAGACAGTCTAATTTCACTCACTTTATTCTGTGTTTCCCAAGATTGCTGATGTTCAACGAAAGTTGCCAGTTTCTGTGAAGCCGAGGGCTTATATAGTCTTTATAAACACTCCGTAGATGGACGCGTGGGTTTTTCTGCTTTGAATGCATTCTATTTCTCTATTATTTGATATTCATGTTTGTTCACGAGCAAATAATATTTTTTTGTGATTCAGCAAACAGAAATTCGACAAAAGTTTTTATATTTAAACAACAAATGATTTTTTCGGAAGTTGCGAAATCATTTTGGCTATTTTTACGATTTGCGGCAAGTTTCATCGCAAGAATAGACAAAGTTTGTTTGTCAATTTCCTGCTCCGCAAAATACCGCTGTTTCAGCTGACATTACGAGTGGGCAGCTGATATCAGCAGTCACGACATTTCTAGGACTGTGAGAATTTCTGTTCATAGTTATTTCATGCCAATTTTTAGCCCTGCGGGAAATATATACGACAACTTTCGGGGACTTTCCAATTTTCACAGGACAAAATTTGACAAAAAGTGTTCGAAGTTTGCGCATACACTTTTTGTAGCGCACAGTATACGACAATTTCCCGAAATCAATGACGAGCGCGTTGCGAGCGTCTACTCGTCACCTCTTCGTCAAGTCGGCGATCGCCGAAGATTTCATGACATTACAAGAAACCGGCAAGCTTTTAGTCTAACATTAGCATTAGCTGCGCATGTGCAGCAGCAACTCACAAAAACTGATATTGTCTAGTTCCGACTACGATAATCTGTATATCACATACTTGGTCTGGATCTCACATATACCAATATAAGTAGCAGGACAAAAAGCAATATCATGGGAAAAAACAATGTTAGTGACGATAACGTTTTTATGTCAGCCTTGTGCCGCCGTATTGAAGGCACAAGTATGTGATAATATATTTTATACTAGTAAAACCTTAATTTGACTTATTATGTGATGTTGTACTGCAATATAACAGAACATCTATAATACAAAGAAATTAAATAATGTATCAATATATTACAGTACTTCTTCGGTACTGCTGCTATTGTGGCTGCATTTTACCCTTCGAATTATGACTTTTGAGGTTGTATTTAGAACTGGCCGAAAACTTTATAACCATTCAACTCTATGTTGTAGGAATTTGCAGTTTAGAAGCAATGTTTACCGTAGCAATTTTTAACATCGTTTGCAGATGCGCCAGATAATGTTGTGAGAGCAATAGATATAGATGTCATGATATCACATTAAAGAACATAAAACTGCTCAAAATCATGACAAAAAACCTGCTTCCTTTTTGAATCAAACCACTTGATCGAGGTTTCGAACTTGATTTACCTAAAATCAGAAGAGATGACTCTTACTGGATCTTTGGGAAGAACAGTTTAGAACTGATAGAACTATCCAGTATATAAATACAGTTAGTTTAGTTTAGGTTTTCTTTTAGCAACACTGGATCAATAAGAAATTATTTTTATTGTATTTCGGCTAGAAAGAACACTTTACAACTGACACAACTATCTAGTATAAACATTGTAAAAGTCACACCTGTAGAGACAGTATGTATTTTTGACATTGGTCCAAGAACTAAGTTGTCCCCAAACTCCTGATAGCTCTGAACTTGAAACTTGTAAGTCAGGTTTTCTTCCAAGCTAGTCACCTCAATTTCTCGATTGGCTTTGATATCCAACTCTTGAAACTCCGTGGACTCCACGCGACCATCGCGCGTGTTCCAATACGTCACCTAATAGAAAATGTGACACTGACTTGAAATATCTACAACTGCGCTCAAGTGGATTGTGCATGATCAAAAATGAAAGAGATTAGTCAATGAGTATCATATCATATCCTTCCTCTGTTATCATTCAGTAGCTTTTTTCACGATAAAAAAAACATGGATTTCAATATTTTCTTACCCTATAACCATCTATCTTGCCGTCAACCTTCGACCATTTCACTGTGGCCATACGCTCTCTGTTGTCCACAGATATGAAGATATCTTCAGGCGCTTTTTTGGGAACTAAGAATTGAATAATATATAATATATAATTGATATATTTTCTTTGTACAGTTTAGGCGTATAAAATTCTCCTGTTGTCAATTATCGTGGCACGACGCAGCGTTTTTGTTTGCTTTTGAGCGCTAGAGCGAAGCTCATGACTTCGAAACAAAGGAAAATGCTGCAGTGTGTTTGAGTTGGAATTTAGAACAAGGTTTAGTCCAGTTATATCGTACCTAAATTGAGGTCAACGTTGACGACAAGTGGCGGTCCGAAGCCGACTCTATTCCGAGCAAGCAAGGCGAACTGGTATTTCCCGTTTAAATCTAGCGCCTCAAATTCTTGTTTTTGCCTTTGGTTACTAACATCAATGATGTTTACTTGACCAATGGGAAGTTTTCTCACTGTAACCTGAAGAATAAAGAGAGTTTAGATTTAAATACGAGTACGATTGCAAATACAAGATACAAGAGAACTTTAGATCTGAGAAGGCCAGAGGACTTGCAACAAGCTAGCGTTACCTGGTAACCGACCATGATGCCATTCGCTTTTAATGGAGGCTTCCATGTCAACGTCACTTCGGGATTGACCACGTGAACATCCAGGCTGTATGGCGCTTCGGGGACTAGAACGAATTTTGAAATGATCAATTAAAATTAACCACATTGGGTACGGATCTGTGGTCATTGAGCGGCAACAAACTTCTTGCCAGTTAATGGCTCATTTAAACCATCTGCCATTTCCTCTGTTAATTCTTCGAAGTCCGTTTCCAGTGGAAATGAACCAGAGTACGACCTACGCACCTATTCTACTCAGTATGATATTGGACAATTTTGCTAATTAGCGTAAAATTCTTGTTACGTAATAGGTTATCTAACAGTATAAACTGATTGATCTATAAAGACATGTCTATTCACCTGATTCAGGAGTAGAGAGAGGGCCCACTACATTGCTTCCTGGTCCGTCTCCTTTGCTATTGTAAGCAACAACTTGAAAAAAATATGTGGTAAATGAATCTAGCCCAAGCATAGTTACTGTACTGTCTGTTGGTTCATAAAGAGCATCCGACGGTCTCATTCCATGTTCAGTGGACCAATAGTACACCTAAGAAATTAAATATTAAATAATATTACGGAATTATTTTAATACAGATGTGATTTCAGTTGGTCAGCCGTCATTGGCGAATCAATTACTTTATATCCAAGAAGCTTTCCTCTGCTTGCTTCACGACTTTTTCTAATTCCCGACCAAGTTGCTCGGGCAGATCGACTGTTTATTATTTGAACTCTAAGATTTTGAGGATGTCCTACTGGAGCTGTGACACAAACGAAAGAATAAGATATTTATAATCAATGAAAGACATGATTTGAAAACTTAGCAAACTAGAAAGTTCCCATGGTGAGCTGGGATTTTCTGCGAAAAAATTTTACTCCATACAAATATTTTGAAGTTTTTCTGACTACTTTTTCAGTATATGTGTGGTAAAAGTGATTCAAAGCTTTCGACGAATTTTTCATTTTTGCATTTACTGAGCTTACATTTTTCTCCAGAGTATCCATACACGATCGCACTTTTAGGGCCTGAACCGAGAGCATTGATAGCTTGTACCTGGAACTCAAATTGTTCATAAAACTCCGTATCTGTGATAGTGTACTCCAGTTTATCCTTAGATGTCCCTGGTTGTACCTCAACTCGTGTCATTGGAGAGGGGTCCTTCACTCGACGAAAAAACACCGCATAATGAAGACCAGGTCCATTGTGCTCGATAGGTTGTAGAGGCTGAAAGAAAACGAACTATATATATACTGGATAGTTCTATCAGTCCTAAACTTTACTTTCTAAAGATCCAGAAAGAGTCTACAGGAGGGAACTAGTAAACTTAATGAAAACCTGCAGTGTTTGATAATGTCCAAATAAAAGCATTCTTTGCAACGTTTTGCTTACCTGCCAAGAAATGGTCAGCTCAGTGGAACTAGGTCCTAGTCCACTGATGTTTCTCGGTGCTTTATCAGGAACTAAAACGAACAAAAAGGATTCAGCCAGGTAGCATTTTAGTCAAGTATAGTTCAGTGTCACTGACCTGCAGCTGGACTCTGAACCAAAGCACTAGCTGGACTAGGCTCACTGTGTCCAATATCGTTGACCAGCACGACTCGAAATGAGTAGAATGCCCAAGGTGATATCTTGACCTCAGCCTTATTCTCCCCTCTCATTTTCAAACTTTCGAACGCATACCAAACATCTTTCTCATAAAAAGTCTTGTACTCCACGATGACTTCCTTAATCGGGCTGTTATTGTCGGCCTGGTAGGCAATCATCTCCCATGTAATGTTCACGTGATGTTGAGTGACGTCACTCACATAGATAGAAATGGGTGCACTCGGGGGACCTAGTAACGACTATATGATTAGAGATTGTTTAAGTTGAAGTAAATAGAGTGAACTGACGAGGAAGATTTTTTTCATGAAAACCAAAGCAGTGGAAAGAAGGAACGACCATTAATTCCATTGGTAGAGCAGTGGAGATATGACAATGGTTCAACGAAACAGCAAAAATCATTATCAAGGCGTTTTTGTAGAAAAAGTAGCGTTTTTTTTACCTTTGACAGTTATGCTTATGTCGGCATGATCCGAACTTTTTCCAACGGCTGTGAGGCTATCTGCATTCGCTGTGCACGAATACACTCCAGAATTTTTCAAAGTGAGTTTTTCAAAGGACAGCACGCTTTTCCTTGCCTTGATATTATTGAATATTCTTATATTGTCTTGGTTTAGAGCCATGAAGTTTCTTTTCCAGTGAAAAGTTAAACTAGTTGCTTTTTGTACTTCAGCTTCACAAGTTATGTTCAGATTTTGTCCAACTATTGCAGTCACTGATCTTGGGAAGTTTACAATTGCAATTCCATCTGAAGAAAAATGATTCAATTAATCACTGAGCAAGAAGATAATGAAGACTTTTTTGCGAAACGTCCAAACAAAAGCAGTAGATAGTATGATTGCACGAATGAGAAACGCGTTAGTTATCTCAGGAGGGGAGGGGTGAAAATTCATGATTTTACCTTTAATCATTAGATATGTCTCCTTTCTGACCGTTCCGTAACTGTTCTTTCCAACACATGTATAACTACCCCGGTCAGTATTCTCAACATTAAAAATCCTCAGACTGCCTTCATCACTGACGCTGTATTTCGTCCCAGCCTTCTCCAACAAGGCGTGTCTCTTGTACCACGTCACTTTCGGTTTTGGATGACCAATAGGCTTACAAGGAATCATAGCAGTCCCACTATGCAATGCGCTTGAGACTTCAGGCGGCTTCAGACTTCCTTCACCAAAACTTGGAGGTGCCGCTAAAAATATTGAAAATGTTTATTACCCAAATTGACTGTATTTACAGCGAATAGTTCTATCAGTTCTAAACTGTTCTTCCTCGAGATCCAGTATGAGTCATCCCTTGTTGATCCAGTGCTACTACAAAAAAAAACTAAACTTACCATTTACTATCAGTTGTGCTGCTGTGATCAATTCTTTGACGCTGTTAGAAGCATGACATTGGTACATTCCTTCTTGATCTACTTGCATTTGGGGAAAGCTCAACGTTCCGTCTTTGATAACGTAAAAATCTGAGGCAATAGTTTGCTTCATAATCACTCCGTTGCGCAACCAAGTGTAGGTTATAGGAGGCACGCCTTCAGCCTTGCAATGCCATGTTAAGCTTGAGTTCACGTCAGCTAACATATCTTGAGGACGGCTTGTCCACTGCGTTTCGACTTGAAAAATTTGAAAAATATTAAATGATGAATTTCATAGTTTCGTCTTACAAACAAGCATTCTGCGCACGAAACCAAGTTTGAAACGTTTGTCACCTAATACCATGTACGCCTTATAGGCTAGCAAATGGTGGTCAAATTTAAAAAACTAATGTCTGAAAACGAGCAAGTAAATCAAACTTATTCTCGCTGCTTCTAAGTGCTTTTCACTTCATACATTATTCTATAAAGAAGTGAAAGTCTAACATCATTTTATTATGATAACCGCTAGTCCGTCCAATTTTAACCAACGAAATTCATCTACTGGAATCCTCAACAACTTTCACTATCAATTTTCGATCATTTTTCTTACCTAGCATATTAATTGTCGTACGAGCCTCACTCCAGTTACCATAATCATTCAGTGTCTTACAAATGTATTCTCCGGCGTGCTCCGAACCAAAGCTATTTATGATGTATGTTAATTTGTTCGTTGTTACTTTTCCAAGCTCATTTCTACTGCCTGCTTTCCTCAACGAAATACGAGGCACTGGTCTGCGGAATAGAACATAAAGAACTCTTCTTATATTGAATAGTTCTATCAATTTCAACGGTTTCTCTTCGAAATTCACTTTCTCAATTCTTACCGTCCGTATCCAATACATTCCAAAACAAATATTTTTCCTTTCACAGCAAATTTTGGTTTAGTGAAATCACTAAAGACTCCAGGCGCTCGAACTTTGTATGTCTTTTCTAATGAAAAAAAATCATTTTGGGGTTGTAGGCGTCAGTGCTACACTGTTTTTCCAAAAGATCCAGAGTCATCTTATTGATTCAATGTTACCACAGGAGGAAATCTAAACTAAACTATTTTTGATTATGCTGGATAGTTCTATCGGTTCTAGAACTGTTCTTCCTAGAGATCCGGTCTAATTTATCTTTTATTGATGTAGTATTACTACAGAAAAAAACTGGAATACTTGAAGAAAACCTGGGGTGTTCAATAGAGTCAAATTGACAGTCTAGAAGCTTGTAGTTTTCCAGCTAAGCTTTGCCGTTCTAACCTCGGGCCCAGGCTACTTTCAGTTTCACACTTCTCTCTTCACTACGACCAAGTATGGTGTTTCCCACAATGCAAACGTAACTTCCGGTATCAGCACTGGTCACGTGAGAGAAATATAGATCTCCGTTTCTGCTAACACTTCATGTAAGAGAAATGAAAGTATAATCGTCATAGGTTGCATGCTATCACTCAGAGACACTGACAAAACATTCATCCACCCGTCTTACCTATAATAGGATCTCTTCTCCAAGGGGGGTAGAAGGTCTCCGTACCGAAAATCTTTCTTTGACCATCGCACGCTTCTCAAAGATAACGGCTGCATGGCTGGCACGTGACATTTCAAAACTAGAGCATCGCCAGGCGCTGCTTTCATCTTTGAGAATGGTTCAGCAAAAGAATCGAGAACTATAAAAAAGTAGTGAAAGTTTCATTTGTTAAAACAAAGGCCTTCAGTGTGACCAAACACCACAGCTTTTCTTCAAGTACTTCAGTTACTTTCTGTAGTAACACTGAATCAATAAGATAGGAATTTTACTAGATGCTCAAAAACAACAGTATAAAATTGATACAGTAATTTTAATAAAACTTACAAGGAAAACCTAGTTTTGCTTTTAGGCTAACAACTGTACCAACGACATTACTACATCTACAGCGGTAGAACCCAGAGTCTCGATCCTCATCTGCATTCACAATGGTCAGCGCTCCATTGGACGATATAGACACGTGATTCCCAGTGACTATGATATCATCTTTTTCCCAGACCACTTTAGGCGTGGGATAACCATTAGTAATACAGAACAATGAAACATTGGTCCCTGGAATTGCGATGGTGTCTCGTGGACTTAATAAAATTGAAGGGCCAACGTTTTCTGTGAAAAAAAATAGCTCAACTTTAGTCTTTGATGTTCGCTACATAATTCGGAATAGTTTAGGATGAAGTTTGAAAGGTTGCAAAAACAAAAAAATAAGAGAACCAAATTATCTTACCATTGCAAATAACAAACACGCAACACAATGTGATGTGGATCAACACGGTCTTTAACATTATCATTGAATAACACTGGATTAAACTGCAAGGATAAATGATAAACTAATATAACACCCCTAACTCCTTAAAATGCATAACTAAAGGCCCTGTTACACGGTGCAATTTTTCTTGCAACTTGCAATGCAATTCTACT
>JAODVQ020129542.1:0-15858 GCA_025400075.2 Phenganax stokvisi
TATTGACAGTGTGACAATATAGGACTTATGTAATGGCATGCTGGAATCCATCCCTGTCTTGTCTCCGTCCTTTTTACACCATCTCTATATTGGAAATTATTCAAGTCATGGAATTTTAAATTATACTTGTTATAACTTGTGTGATACATAATTCTATTTTAAAACTAGACATACGTAGCTCCATAACACTCACCCCATGCTTGACAGTCTTGGCTGCATGAGCTGCTCGTTTTCTTGCACCATAAACCGTAAGAACATCAACAATACCCATGAAGTGAATCAGAGGTTTTGAACCTTGTATAGCACAAATAATAATGTATCTCCAGAAGGTGTGCTAAATGTATATGTATGTATGTACCTGGAGCACTAGGAACAGCAAACACATCAACCAGTTTATCAATGACAGGAAACATCCCACCAGCCAACGCTTCTTCTACAGCTGTTTCACCCTCAACTACTGCAGGAGACAGTGTAGGAATTCGACCAACTTCTTCACTCCCTACAGATACACAGTAAGAGTTGGATCCTAATATTAAAAAAAAACTGAGATACAATAAGATTGTGTATAACCAGTAAAATGTCAGGTCCAGTATGTGTAAAAAACTTCCTATAAACGGTCTGTTGAATGGCCGTCCCTTTAACGAAAACGGGGCATGAACGGGTCTTGCTCGGGAAGAAAGAGGACTCTGTTTTTATACACATGCAGCAGTTGATGCCCATTTTTATCACCGTTCTTATCTGCCTTGGTTGTGGTGCTTGAAGGCATACGCTACCTAGATAATGTAAAAACTAGGGCGAAAAACGATTGTGTATATTGATTCCTTTCAGTGTTCCTTTGGTAAGTAGGCATCAGGGCAAAAGTGGAAGATGTGCAGTCCAAAACTGCTCCTCCATGCATGGACCGTTTATTTGCAGTTTGTTTGATGCATACTGCATGAACTATGCATCCTCGGTGAGGCATATATAAGCCTGCAACACCACCACAAAAGGTACATACCGTTAGCCTCAGAGTGAGAGGGAATTTCTTCAGAATCGGACAGCACATTAGGTGAAAGAACAGCTGCCTTCTCCGTCTTAGGAGACACCTCTGCTTGCGTATCTGATAAGGGGTCTGGACTTGATGAGGCATCAAGGACTTCACTGGAACTAGGAAATTCATCTATTGGGGAAAATCATTCCACATACACGGCAAGAGTTGAAAATGCTTACCAGTGGCAGAAGAGGGCGACTGGGGAACTTCTAGTTCATCACTTGAAACATTGCGACTGTCGCCATGTTCTGCATCTTCATAATCCTCTTCATCATCTCCATATTCCTCAGCTTCTGCACTGCTAGGAACACTTGGATCATGTATTCCCACAAGTAAGCTGTAATCCATTATATTTAAACTCTGAAGAAGCTGAGGATAACAAATGTTGACACACAATAATACTATATCATAAAAAAGCCAAACTATATGTTTAAAACAAAATTAGTTCAGAGTAAATAGTACCACGTCCAAGATAGTACTTGTATGATCTGTGTATCATAAATTTATTATTATTATTATTGGTATTGCACCTGAACATCAGCATGGAGACGAGAAATGAAAGCAGCTCTTTTTTCTCCAATTACAATCCTCTCACCGGTACCTAGGAAGTCATTATCTTTCAATGTCGGATTCTCCTTAGCCTATAATAAACATTTTATTGATATACATCGTTCCCACAAATTTCAATGAGTTTTGACCTTTTCTTTGTGGGATGCAGCACGATCTACAGTAGAGCCTTTCAGGTCGAATTTGCGGTGTATTTCCAATGAGGCACTGAAAACGTTTCTCATAACAATCCAGTATGTTTCTGCATTATTCACTGTTAGTCGATACATGGCCAAATAGTGTGGTAGCAGTGTCTTTCCCTCCGTGGTTACTGTATGCTGTAAAAACAATTCAATAGGGCACTGTTCACTACGCACGTCTTTAGTTTAATCTCTACGTACAGGAAATAATCAACATTTTATCATGTCTGCACGCTTTAATGAAGTACAAACTGTCAGATCATTGGCGAGCGGGAGCGAGCCAACTCATTCGTAGCGAAGGCAAATTTTCTCTGTTTATATAGATGTTGTCGTCGACTGACCGTAAGTAACATAATTATACTAAATTTGCGACTGAGAATTGCACATGCACATACTAGAAAGAAGGGGCGTGTGCCTTCTGCGCGATCGACGCATGCCGCCATTGGTCATGGACTTGCGATATCGATCTTGGCTGAAAGCTGTGCATTCGAATCCCAAGCAGGTACAAGCGCTTCCTTCTAGGATAGTAGAATAGAATAAGCGTCTGGCATCGAGCACAATATCGCGTAGCTAAAACGCTCGCGAGTAAAGCTTGCTATAAAACGGCAACAAGATATGTAGCGACTACTGCCAAGCTAGCTAAGACAGATTGATACACTGTGAATCATGCTTTGTAGTTCCGCCACGTATGCACAAAAATATCGATACAGGACAGTTGGGTTGCTCTCGCTTGTCCAACAATGTGTACATTTATCTAGTAATGATTACAATACACACATATGGTACATACATATCAAATTAGGCAAATTACAATGTGTAATAAAGATCAGGTAAAAGTGTGGTACAGTAGGGGAATTAATCACAAGGGCATGAGAGTGCCCTTGCATGGATTGGCATGGTTTTCCAAAGGGAGCTAATTTATAGCTGAGAAAATGTTTTAACAGTCATCTTCTTCTACTCACTCACTCACTCAAAAAAAATAATAGGGTCTTAAAGTATTGTATACAATTTGGTTTTGTTTAATTGTAGACCGCATTGAACTCTCTTGAATGAAAAAGTCAAAAATGTGGCATATCAGGATTATGCAAAAAAGGACACAAGATAGGGATTGCATTTAGATCACACATTCCCTATTCTAGGATTTACATCATAAATATAAATACCAATTCAGACAATCTAGGGGATGTGTGATCCAAATGCATCCCTATCTTGTCTTCTCCCTTTTTGTATAATCCCAATATGCCACACTTTTAAATTAGGAGAATTTTGCATTCACTTGTACATTATTAGGTGTGTTTAGAGTAAAAAATAATATTGCATATGTATGTATTATAGGTAGTATGTATCTTGCAAAGGTCGGACAATGGATTTTAGCACGGACTGTTTAATGCAAGTTCATTATTGTTGCACTCACATGTTGGTATTGGGGTCAGGCATTATATTTTTACAAGTCCATGAGGATCATTATAGACTACTAATGTGTGAGTGATTACTATGGTGGTGTCAGGGGATGATGATCTAATGCATGTTTGTAGACATCTATATACTGGAGCACAAGTCAAATAGAGCACAACCTACATGTGCCTTGTATGTACAAGCTTACACTCCATGCTTAAACTTACAGCATGATATGGCTGGAGAATTTGATGGACTAGAGCAACCTCTTCACTAGTGATAGATTTTATTACCAGTTTGCGATCATAGCTGACATACAATTTTGCCCCACTTCTCCCTGGATTTTCCATGTATTGTGGAGGTTGTTCAGTCAGTGAAACCTGTAAGATTATAGGTGTAATCACATGATTTCATGTATTAGCTCACTATATAATAATATACATATTAAGTACTTGGTGTACCTTCAATGGTATATACATGTTAGGGACCAATTAGCAACCCGCGGACCGTTTTAAAACCATCCAGACGAATTTAAAGCCGTCCAGGCCAGTTTAAAACCGTCTGGCCCGGTTTAAAGCCGTCTTTAGCCCGTCTGGATGGTAATAAATCTGTCCGGCCCGACTGATATCTAATATTTCTTCCGTTTTTAGCACAGAAAAATGATAATAATTGGCTAAACAAGTGCTGACTTGAAAAGTAGCTTCAGAGACAGCATACAGTTCGTGCAGAGAAGGCCCTAGGGCCTCATGAAAAAGAGGGTGTGTCCATCGTTCGCCAAGATTGAAATCTGCTAGTTCAGTCGGAGACACGGCGCTCTGAGCGCAGAAGAGCTCAGTATTTAGGGCGGTGATCACTGAAGATAGTATTATCCATCTATAAGCAGGGCTTGGTGAAGGGAAAGCCGCGCTATCGATCGTCCAGCGTGAGCGCGGTCGGCGTACTTCGCGTGCAGTTTTACGGGGCGCAGCTAAAACTATACACGTAGCGTCCTACCTCTCTGCAGATCTCTCTTAATCGATAAGAGCCGCTTTTAGCTTACTTCTTGTTGCTAGATTTACCGTCCAAGCCCCTCAAGCTAGAGTTTAAACGGTGCCAGACTGTCTGCAGGCGGATTGCAAGCGGCCAGACAGTTTAAATACTGTCTGGACGGGCTTAAATCCGTCTGGCCCAGTTTAAAACCGTCGGACGGTATTAAAACGGTCCAAGGTAGTTTACATGTGTAGTAACCAACCATGAAGTCAGCATCATCAACAGCAAATCTTTTCCTGAGATCGTGAAACACTCTGGGGCAATACTCTTTAAATTTGAAATGTCCTGGTAGATTTTCCCTGTATTTAAATGGTTGAAGAACATACTACATGAACACAGAGACATATTTATGTATCTTAGTTAAAATAATGTTATTGTTTGGCTAGGTGTTGCATGTCTTTCTCTTTCTCTATCATTTATCACCTGGTAAGCTACATACATACACACACAATAATTTTATAGCTACGAGGGGTAAATACAAATTGTATATTTGATATTATGCCTATGTGTATATTAAAACAGACCGGTAGATGTAATAATATATTTATCTTACTTGTTATAAAACTGGTTTTCAACTCTTATTTTACTAAAGGCCTTAAAATCTTCAGGCAAGAGAAGGCTGGTTTCTCCTGATGCAAGAGATTCACTTACCTACAACCAAGAAGTATACAGTAATGAGATTACAATAATCCAAATAAAGCATGAAAAATTGTCTGTAGATTGGGATGTTCCTTATAAGTTGAAAAAATAAAATTTCATAAAAATTAGTCCTCGGCTGGAGAGAGGAATTATAGGAAAGTCGGCCTTCTTAGTACGTAGGTGTAGTTTCATCCAGAATAGAATCTTGTCATAGTGAGATTTGAACACAGGCAAAGGTGCCGCATCACTTCTACGTAGCATGTTACCGCTAGCCTATTGGACACCAGATCGACTCTGAAGGATAAAAAAAGCTCGTGACTGTGATGTTTGCTCAATATGGTAGCAGATTGCAACCTAGAAAAGGCATGCACTATCACGAACATTAACGAAACAAAGGGATTTGAGAGTTGATTTCAGTGTGTACGTGTGAAATAAATGGTCATCCTCATCTTCTTTCATTCCTATGTATGTATTAAACATGCCATAGCTTATCACGAAGTACACACATAGTTATAGAATGACATTCCATTAAAGGAGCAGTGAAGATATCCGTTATATATTATGCAGATCATTTCTAAATAAAACCCACCTAACTCATAGATACACACTTCCCCTCGGAATTCTTATTGCAGCTCACCGTGTGTTGAATTCCCCACATAAAAACTGCTAGAACTGGGTCCTTCGCTCTCATGACACGCTTTCGTTGGTGCTTGGCCTTTATTCGCCTAGTTTTAGGCCTATGGTTTGATGTATCCTTGTGACCTCGTCCCGGCATCTTGCCACGCGCCTCTTTCTATGTAAGATGGTATACATGATATTTCGTCAGATAAGCATCTCCTTACGACTGCTAGAAGTTGCACCTTCAGTGACAGAACATCGATATATAGTAAAGAGAGCACATCCAAGCAGCACAGAAGTACACGACACCACGCCCCCCTACGTTTTCACGGATAAAGCCAGGATGTGGATTTCTAATCATAGCAATCATATAATTACTAAAAGTTTGGAAAAAATAATTATAAAAAGTCCAGTATCATTATTTTGTGTGTACATGGTATTGACCTGTTTCTTGTAACCATGGAGTGAGTATGGTTAAGAGAATGAATTAATGGTATTAGTTAACTTGTAGTTGGGAAGGAGAAGTTATAACATGATTGGTAAACTGCTGCCTAGCTCCAACATGTAGTTGGAGTTTAGACTCTATTTGCATCATGTCAGACTGAAGCTGCTCTTTTTGGTTTCTTAGTTCCTGCTCAAATCTTGCTTTTTCGAATAGTAGCTCTTCCAAACGTTGCTTCTCACCCAACCTTCTCTCCAGCTCAGTACGGTGGAAGCCAAGATCTCTCTCAAGGGTTTCCTTTTCTCTCAGTTTATCTGTAAGTCTTTGTCGAGCACGGGACAAGCTTTCTTCAAGTATTGATCGGTCAACTACTGCAGCCCCACTGTAGTAGGTGTAATTCTCCTTTGTTCTGGCTATCTTAGTAGTGTGTGCCTCTTTTCTAACGACTTCAAGTTGACTCTGAAGCTCTTTGATGCTACTTTCCAGTTGTTGCACTCTTTCTTCCCATGGTTTAGTACATTCTTTCACTAGAATTTCACTCTCTGTTTGCAGCTGAGCAAGACCGTGGTTGAGTTTCTCTTTCTCTAATGTCATGTTGCTCAGAGCTTTCTCCAGATTTTCATTTTTTGTTTTCATCTCATTCATTGCTTCACTTAGTGCAGATTCAGATTGCTGTTGCAGTGTATGTAATTCAGCACATAATGCATCATTCCTTTGCTGCAATTCCTCATTGGTGGCTCGAGATGCCTCCAACTGCTTCAGTTGGTCATTCTGAGTTTCCTTAGCTCTTAATAATTGTGCCTGATAACTTGACTCCATCTCTGCTATTAACACCACTTTTTCCTGGAGTTGTAGGTCAATTTCTTTAAGTTTTAGATCAGTTGATTCTTTTAAAGCCTTTGCTTCTTCAATTTCTTTGCAATACTTTTCGGTAGCTTCTTCCATGGTGGTTTGTTGGCCATTTAGTTGATCCCGTGCATCATTGAGGTCATCTTGAAGCTGTTTTATTTCTTTGTTCTTTTCGTGGAGGGTTTGTTTAAAATTAGTCGATTCTTCAACTAGTTCACATTTTGCTTGAACTTCAATACTTAATTGCTTGATTTTTGAATTTTTTGATTGAATGCTTTCTTCTAGACGAGAAACCAAATCTTCAAATTGAGTAAGCTTGAACTGCATCTCTGCCAGTGTCTGATCCTTTGATTCAACAGTGCTCTGTAGGAGAGCCACTGTGTTTTCAAGTTGTTTAGATTGCTCCTTCATGGAATGAAGCTCAACAATTTGCTGCTGAAGTGTCACTGTAGACTGGCTAACACTATCTGCAGCTTCCAACTGTTGCTGTAGATTTGAAACAGTGACTGATTGTTGTTCAGACTTTGCACGGAGACTTATCACCTCAGCATTTAAATTATCATTTTCAGATTGGAGATCTACAATAGTAACATTCTTATCCGCTAGCACACCAGTTATCTCAATTAGTTTCCTAGACTGTTCCTCAATGGTACTCTCTGAGGCTTCTAGGTTACGATGCTGAGTAGCAACTTGAGTGGTTAGCTTTTCCACCTGATGTTGCACCTTTTCCAGATTCTGTTCAGAACTGGCTCTCGCGCTCTGCGCTATGTGGCAATCTGATTCTACTGATTCTAACTTCATGCTCACTTCTTGACACTGCTTTTGAAGGCTTGCTACTTTCAACTCAGCCTTCTCAAGGAGCTTCTCACCTGACTCTGTTTCCCTCTTTGTTGTTTCTAGCTTAGACATCAAGTCTTTGTGTAGTTCCTGCCACTCTTTTTCCTTGTTTCTCAGCTCCAGCTGTTCATGTTCCATACTTTTTATGCGAGAACAAGCCTCAGTCAGTTTATCACTGTTTTTTACTTCCATTGACATGCTCAGTTCACGTATATCTGCGCTGTGTTGGGCTCGCAGTTGCACAATCTCAGCTCTGTGTGCCTTGGTGAGTGCTTCCTGCTCAACTTTACTTTTGACTTGTAGCTGAGACAGGGTAGAATCTGCCTGCTCTTTGAGTTGGCTGATATCTAACTCATACTGTTGTCTTAAAAGACTCAGAGAATTTTGATGCTCATGTGACAATCTGGACTGCAATTGGACAAGAGCCTCACTTAGCCTTTTCTCAGCGTCCTTCTGGAGCTGTAATACCTCTGCCTCATGTTTCGTCTCTAACTTCTGAATGTTATCATCAGCACTCTCACCACTAATAGCAGTGCTAGCATTCTTTGCCTCCGCCAACTCCTGTTGTAGTTCTTCTAATTGTAAAGTTAACTGCTGGCGAAGCAACTCTAACTCCTCAGCCTTTTCTCTGGTGTAACGCTGCTTAATAAGTTCTAGGACTTCAGCATGCTCCTCTTGGAGTTGTGTCATCTTGTTGTTCATATCACTCTCTTGCATTCGATAAGCTTTGAGCTGCTTCTGAAGACTACTCATGTGTTCTTCAGCAGCTTCAAGACTAGCTTTATCACTTCGTGACTCAGAAATACTTTTTTCAAGTAATTCTGCTTGGCTTCCATGCTGGGACTTTAACTCCTCTATCTCTTGGTGGCTTTGCTCAGTTTCTGTCTGAACCCTCTCTAACTGCTCTACCAGGGATTTATTGTGATTCTTTACTGACTTTAGTTCAGCTTCTAACGCCGCGACCTGCACTTTAAATTGAGAAGACAGGTCCTCAAGTTTCATTTCGTGATCCTTTTTGAGTTGCTGAAGGTCCTCATAGACTTCTGTTGAGGATTGTAGGCGACGCTCCAAACTATCAGCTTTCTCTTTCCACATTTGCAGTCGCTCCTCCAGGTCAGAGGCATTGACATTCATTTTCTCCACCTTGGTTGAGTGTGCAATGAGCTGCTCCTGGTGCTGCTCTTCCATTCTTACCTTTTCCTGTTGCAATACAGCAAGCTGGGAGAGAGTTTCATGAAGCTCGTCTCTCAGGTTGAAAAGTTCTGTGTTCTTCTGCTGCTCCAGCTCCTGATGTGCTGTCATAAATTGTGAGTGCACCTCTTGAATTTTTGAATTCGCCAGTTTCTCTAGAAGCTCAGTATTCTTGTGCAGCTCTTGTTCATGCAACACCTTCAACTGCTGCTTTTCTTCTTCATGTGCTTTCCCTAGCTCCTCCTTCTCTTTTTCATGCATCTTTTTCATCTCTTCTTTGATGAGCTGGATTCTCTTAGCTTCCTGTTCAGCCATGTCTGCTTCATTGCTCTCTGTAAACGCCTGTTGAGAACTCAGACGAGTAGTAAGCCTCTGTATGTGCTCTGCATGTTTCTGGTCCTTCTCATCCAAAGCAATCATATGTTGTCTTCTAATACCCTCTGCCTCCTGTTCATGCTGCATTTTTATCTCAGTCAATTGCCTCTCTAATGAGTGATATGACCGTTGGGATTCGACTAGATTCTGTTGCAGATTTGATAACTGGTCTTGGTAAGTGCGAGTTATGGCATTTCTAGTCTCATCCAAGACTCGTGCATGATAGGCTTTTGTTTTATCGAGCTGTTTTTCCAGTTCTTCCTTTTCTGTCTTAACAACCACCAGCTGTTCCTCTAATGTGACAACTTTCCTATCATACTGTGGTGGAACTGGACTGGGGAGCCTCCCAGCACCCATATCCCCATTACATTCGGGTTCATGATGGAAAAACTGTATTGATCTTGTGTTAGTTCCTGTCTGGATGGGGGAAGAAGAGTAAGGATGAGAATCAATGTGGTGGGATGTCATTATAGCTGGAGAAGGAGAACAAGAACGTGCTTGAGCAGTGGTTGATGTAACAGCTTCTAAATTTTCATCCTGAAATAAAGGAAGAAAAAAGCAGAATCACAAAATGAGTTCTTGTCCAAAATGATTTACTACAGTGTATAATACCATGTATATATATATTTTTTAAATTGCGTATGTGATCACATACCAGTGGTTAAATTTTGGTGAAATGTCGAATTTGTGCACTCTTAGAGTTTCAATTTGGTGAGTTTGCAATGTACTATTTTCAAGTGCTGCGGGTCCCGGATTTGGAGGTGCAAAAATGGACTAATTTTTATTCTCTCTCTCTCTTCTTGGGTGTGCTTCATGGTAAGAAAGGCTTGGGTATGTGGGTAGAGTTCACCGGTTGTAAAGACTCTTTAACCTACTACCTCTGATTCTCTAGGTCAGGGTACCCCACAGTACCTATAAACCATGCTAGCTGGTTTTCTCCTGTGAGTTGCCCTATGTACATATGTATATTGTGTGCGTCCACAGATCCATGATATATTTTTATATAACTATAATTCACAGATTTATCATAGATATTTTATATATTATTTATATCTTTCAGATTTATTTTTATCTAGTCATTCATCGAGTTTTCATATTTACGTAAATCAGGACCAATAATTAATCATATAATCTCCACCACTTGTGCAACAGTTCACACACTTACTGCTAGCCCTATGTTTTACATACAGTAAGCCCCTTTTTATTGTATGTTATGTTCTGTGTATGTATGTAGGTAATGAAGCTCTATAGAAGTCCTTTTTCTTTCTGCCACTACTTCTTTTTAAGTAGCACATGAGCTGCTTTATGATACAAGCTGTTTTATTATACATGGGTTCGAGTCCCATCCAGAGCAGTTGATTTTTCCATTGGAAAAAGAAGCTGTTCTGGATGTTGTTGTATTGATATTTGTGCATTTGCCTTGCCTTGCCTTGCTTCGTCACATCATAGATTATTTAGACTACGTAACCGGGCTTGGCAACGGCACACATGTGCCTTAGAACTCCCATACATTATTATGGCTCCATCTTCAGGACACTCGACGCACCCTGTTTTGGCCCGATTTATGGAAGAAAACTTGCTCCTGTTCAAGACATGGAGAGTGAAGGGCAGCGTGAACTGGATAAACATGAAGGTATGTATGTGTGAAGCATCCCCATGTAATAGTTTGAGCTTTACAGCTGCCTTGTGAGGCACAGTGAGCCTGTTTTTCCCACCAATTCGTCTGTTCTAAACTTCTGCACCCTCCTACCTCTTACCAGTAGTGGGTATAAGCCCATTGATGGTATCAAAACCTTTGCCAGCAAAAGGACTAGTGCCTCGTACTACAGTATACGCCAATGAAAAGTTCCCACGGGCGTACAGAAGTACTACGGTTAGACCATAGTACATGCTACGGTGCTACTACGGTTGCGCTACGCTGTAGCTACCGTAGCTACGGCGCGTGGAAGCGGTAGCAGTACTTGTACCTATGGGTGTTTCTGTGCATCGTGAGTTCGTTAATCGCCGTAAAAACGATCGCCAAAGTGCCAAACAGTGTTCTTACTTCCCTACGCATCGCCGTGTTCTTTGCACTTACACAAAAATCCAAGGGTGGGGCCGTTTTGCGCAGTCTACATAGCATGCGTAGTGCACCGTAAATTACCGTAGTTCGTGGTAGACTGTAGCTATGCCGTAGCTGCACTGTAGCAACACCGTAGAAAATTTGCTACGGTCTGACCGTACTACAGTATGCCCGTGGGAACTTTTCATTGGTGTATACTGTAGTTTGGTTCCAAACCAATGGCTAGTGTTGCAGCTGCATGCTCATAAAGAGTGAAAATTATTTTTTAAACCTTTTCTTGTGCACCCATCTTCTCAGAACCCAGTTGTAGCACACCAGAGATATATGTGTCTTTACTTAGGACAGTAGGTACTGTATCGCCTCGGCACTATCTCATCTTTGCGCGTGAAAATTGCGCCGTTGCTAATCCTGGTTATGTAGTCTAAATAATCTATGGTCTCATGATTCATGCAACTACCTAGTTTAGTGTTTGGCGTCATTGTTGGTTTAAGTACCCTGGCCTTCACATACAGACTACAGGTTTCAAATCACTGTGCATAGCACAGTATACAATGATAAAGTTGATCCTGCCTTTGCCTTGTATTGTATTGTTGACTTGAGCCCAACCCAGTAGCTCTGGTAGCTCAGTGGTAGAACACTCGCCCGGTCTGCGTAGTGTCATGGGTTCGAGTCCCGTCCAGAGCAGTTAATTTTTCCTTTGGAAAAAGAAGCTGTTCTGGATGTTGTTCTATTGTTATCTGTGCATTTGCCTTGCCTTTTGCTTCGTCACATGATTCATGCTTATGCATAATAGACAATAGGATGGGCGTTAATTGGCAGAATTTAAATATATAGGCAACTTCTTCAAAATTGGCAAAATTGCCAAATTAAAAACTTTGCCAAAGTTTCCCTAGCAGTTTAGGTACGTACAATACTTCCTTTATGGAACATATGCACATACAGCGCTACACGTAAACAGGGATTCAAAAAGCTGAATGCCTGAAACTAAACTTTTGTCAATGGAAAAAATTATTATTAACCCCACACACATGTGCAAGAATTACAGTATACGCCAATAAAAAGTACCCACGGGCGTACCGTAGTACGGTTAGACCGTAGCAAATTTTCTACGGTGTTGCTACGGTCATTTGTACACGAGCGGCACGATTACAACACCAGCTTTTGTTAGAATTCCTTGAAGAAAGAGCCGTGTTTGTGCACGACTTGTGCCTCCACCCCTGTGCTCGCGCTTCCTTGGACTTCCAATGCCTTCGAGCAGCACTGTAGAACGAAAAAACGGCGGCGTGTTCGCTCGCTAAAGTGCCATTCTTCAAGCGCTGACGTTAGAGTACTTTTCAAGTGTACCTTTTGGGTACCGTTCAAGTACCATTCGAGTACCGTTTGGGTACCGTTCAAATACAGTACGGTACGTTAACTTTTTTGTCCAGTACTGTATGTAATTAGCACCCACAGGCAACGCCCCCATTCCCGCTGTATAAGGGGGTAAATGTGTCGCAAATTTCTGTGCTTGCATCCACTTACAGTACGGCTCACGCGGAACTTAAACACGAGTCACGAGCGCGAGGACTCGTACTCGCGAGGCGAGGGATGACCGCTCGACGATTTACTCGCGCGCGGCAACGCCTCCAGCCACTCGCCCTCAAATGCCGCGAGTGCGCGCGACAATAAAAACGTCTAGGGAAAGGAAACGGGCAGTGCAATACCGCGCAAAAGCGCATTGTTCTTCAAAACATGCTATGTAAACACAGGAAATGCTATACATTCCTCATTACAATGAGCGATGGAGCTAGAACTAGGCGTAGTAGATCGCGGTGGTCGAGTAAATACTCGCGCGCGGTCTGGCGCGAGTTCTCGAGGACTCGCGCTCGCGCGTCGAGTACTCACGACTCGCGAGCAAGTAGCAACTCGCGTTTAAGTTCCACGCGAGCCGTACTGTATGTGTCACACTAGCGCCAATATTGTGTCGCACATTGCGATACGATACCAGTTAAATTATTCCCTGTACTACGGTAGTATCAAGGTCACATATGTAAGAATGACCTATAATAGCAAAGCCATTACAATGCACTTAAATCACAAAATTGGTTCCAAACCAATGGTATACAGTGGGCAATTGCGACACATTTACCCGCTGTATAAGCGGGTAAATGTGTCGCAAATTTCTGTGCAGGGTGCCCTTCCCATTACAATGCACTTAAATCACAAAATCATGTTCTGCATGTACAAGTAAACAAGTTTTAATCTTACACGTTGCATGAATGTGTAGAACCAACTAAAGCGGGCCACAAAGTGGCTAATACATGTGTTTCAGTCTTGAAGAGTAATACAGTTAAAAAGACAAAAAACAGACCGATGATAGCCATGTGTGATTACACATAGTGGCTTAATGTGAAAAAAACTATATACAGTGCCCTCCCTAGGAAAATGTTGTAGCTCAGGTTGGCTGCTCCAAGCTATGTGAGAGTATATTGTGTACTAGCATGTAAAATCTGAAATTGTGACGCGTGGATGACTTTACGGACGTGACGTATCACCCAAATGTATTATATGATGGGGAGCGGCTACAGCGGACCACAAATTTCGCGTAAAACAGTTCAGTCTTCATGCGTACTGTACAGTTAGTGAGAACTGACGTTATACGTAGTTATAGTACTACTAGATGTATCCAAGCCTTAAAGCTTAACTATAGTAAAAATGGTTACATAATAAGCCTACGCCCAGAGGACCTCTAAAACCACTATTTTTGCTAATTATTCAAACAAAAGCACACATTAAAACATACCCTCAATTTGAAAACTCAGTCATTTGCAAAAATAATGTGTGTATACACACGTACAATGAGGAATAAATTTTACAATCACTTCAAGATTGCTATCCATTTAATACAGTTCCTGGCAGTTGAAAATTATTCCATAGGTATATACATGCAGCACCAGGTTAAATAATGGAGATAACCAGCTGGTCCTATTGCATGGAGAAGGGGCCTGGCATCTACTGCATGTGCACTCACCAACATTTTCCATAAAGTCTATATATAACCACTGTAAATTTAGAGAGTCACTAAAGGCTACAAAATCATTATTATGCTCCAGATAGATATGGGTTCACAGCAGCGGTGCATATCCACATTTCAAGTATATAATTGAGGTTTCCATCACGGGTGTGTCCGTATTCAGTCAGAATCCGTGCAGTATATACAAAATTACGGATTTATCCAAGCACCTAATTTTCTTGGTGATAAGGAGCATTCACATGCAGTATGAATACCAGGCCCTCTCCTCAAAACAATAGGGCCTGAGGAAGAGGCTGGATATACAGTGAAGGACATGACACGCTATGAGACGCAAGAAAAGGTTCGGCGATAACAATTTCTGTTTCGTTGGAAACCAATAGGGCAGGGCAGTTAAGGAGGTTATAAGAGGCATATATTAACTCAACCACTCAGGTAGATACGAACTGGAAAGTCATACACTATTCAAATACTTACAATGCTTGTGTGTGTAAAATTACTACTACAGTATATGCCAATGAAAAGTTCCCACAGGCGCACCGTAGTACAGTCAGACCGTAGCAAATTTTCTACGGTGTTGCAACGGTCATGCTACGGTGCAGCTACGGCGTAGCTACAGTCTACCACGAACTATGGTGATTTACGGTGTACTACGCATGCTATGTAAACTGCGGAAAACGGCCCCACCCTTGGATTTTTGCGCAAGTGTGAAGAACACGGTGATGCGTAGGGAAGTAAGAACGCTGTTTGGCACTTTTCAGCGATCGTTTTTACGATGCGTAATGAGCACATGATGCAGAGAAACACCCATAGGTACAAGTACTGCTACCGCTTCCACGTGCCGTAGCTACGCTGTAGGTACAGCGTAGCGCGACCGTAGTAGGACCGTAGCACGTACTACGGTGCGCCCGTGGGAACTTTTCATTGGCGTATATTGTATCAGTGGTTACACAGAGAATCCAGTAAATTTTGTCATGTGTATTATTATACGTATTCAAATACTTTGAATGAGAATCACAACATGGATCAATAAAAATTTCCCATGAATGGTTCATGCACAGAGGAACACATTTCCACTCAATCTGTTATTGCGCCTTTGTGTGTAATGCATACATATGTACAATTGAAGAGTGCTGCTAAACATATGTTTTTGCATTGTTTTTGTGATATCAATAGGCAGTGTATGCCTCTGGAAGCCAGTATAGTACAAGCCATATACAGAGCTGCCACAAAAAGTGGTAGTCAGTATTGCGAATTAAACAATAATACTTCCCGTTTGCTCAACATGATCATGTCTATGATCCATTCTCATGTAGTATGTATGTAAAATACCTAAACAGGTCCTGTTGTAAGGACTGTTCATGGGAAGTTTTTGACATTTGCTGCACATACACATTATAGAGCAGAAGACCCACAGCCCACAAATGTAAATATGTATACATACATAATTATATACATAGTTTGTACAATTTGTAATACTCCTGGAGACCCACAGTAATAGCAATATTCCTGCACATACATGCATACCTAACCCCCATGTTAGATGCAAGCACTACAAAGTTCATGAGAGAATCCGTAATTGAATTCCTTAAACGTTGAGTGGTTACTATAACACATAACTGGTTTTTTGCATGA
>JAODVQ020129650.1:1614-15858 GCA_025400075.2 Phenganax stokvisi
GGGGGGGGCTTATAACCGGGGGAGCTTATAACCGGGATTCTACAGTATGCAAGCTCACTATACTACACAATTCATGTCAACAGTGCCTGCGTACAAAAAAGATACTGCACTAGTCTTCACACCTTTTTAAAATTTCTCGCCTTATTGCTTGTCTTTTTCGAGCTTCCTGTTCCCTGCGAAAAACTTCATGTAATCCCACTATAAAGGACTTTCCAGTTGCTTCGCCCGGGGCAGACTAGCATGTATTGATCATCTCGGTGGTTTGGGGGTTTTTTCCCGAAACTTTTGCAGAATGCATGAGTAGCTATTACATATAGATATTTCAGCTTGTGACGCGTAATTTACACTTTCATTGCAAAATGTAAACTGAATATGAATGCATGAAAATGGTGTTGTCGTAAGTGTTTATAAGTTTCACAAGTATTTCTTTGGATGAAAAAATGTTGTTGGCTAACGAGATTACAGAACAAAACTTAAAAATATGTGTATGCTATTGTTGGACTCACAAGTATTGAAAACAACAAAGTTATGTGACCGAAATGATCAACTCTTCTAGCCAAGTGATTTCGATGAATTTTGAAAACAATTGCTTAAATGGCTTCATGAATGTTGAATTCCAAATCGAGCTGTGAGCACCTCATCAATTTCGGTAATGAATCGCAAAAATCATTAGTAAAATGGATGCGGTCAATGTTTCCTCTCTCGAAAAAATATTTCCGTTCTAACCGTGCAAAAGTTTCTATTAGACAAAAATTCCTTCCAAACATTGCTGAATTCCTTGCCCTTAGCTCTGGCATGGTGTATTTTTAATACAATTATCAAATTTTCGCTGGTATCTTATTTTACCTAAAGATTCAAGTTTTAAACACATGTCAATTTATTTTTGAAAAACCGGGTATTTTTCAAGTTAAAACATCACAGAGCTTGCAGGCATGGAGTATTCAAAGCCCTAAAAGCAGACGATTTTCCTGAAGTAGCTGTTGCGATGGCATTTCTTCACACTGTTTCAATATTTGAACTGTTGAGTAATTGGGGTTTCCAGAATCCTCCAAAGAGGCAAAAATATCCTTTTGGAAGGAAATCTCCATTCAAGCAGAAACCCTGTGTATGCACTGTTTGCATAGTACACGTATAAAAATCATCATGTTGTTGCAATGTGGATAAGAAAGCATGCAAGGATGTTGTGCTGCACCCTATTGTTCAAACTTGTTAACAATGTTGTTCAGCATTGTTAAACCCAATTAAAAATGAACAATATTGTTCAATATTGTTGACAACTGGAAACAATAGGTGCAGCACAACATTGCTGCATCTTGTTTCAACCACAGGCTCATAATTTAGCTGTGTAGGTAGTAATTCCATGTCCAGAAAAGCAGAATACTTGATGCAGGCCTGACCCTGCTGCTAATTTCTAACCACAAATTTCACATCTTCTGGACATGGACAATATTACTGCAATGTAAACCAGTGAAATAATCACTTTCAAACAAGGTCGTTCAATGGTCGCATATTCACGTGAAGCCGCATGCCGTTTTCTGATGTTGTTGATTAATCTTTCTGTCATGGAAGAGGCGCCAACATGCATTCACAAACTGTTTGCTTTTTATAGTCTTTTGGCAAACTTCTAAATGATCTTACCTGTGTGGTCTACCCAGGTAAACTGCAATGAAGGGCAAAGTTCACTCAGTCTGACAGATAATGAAGGCTGTAAAAATGCTGAAACAATAGCTGCAATAGGTTTTCTGCTACTCATAATCTTGGCACTAGTCTTGATAAAATTCGCTGTACGAATCGGCGAAACCCAATTGAGAATATTAGAGATATACAGTCATCTACAGATGGCAGATAACCCAGACATAAACTTCACAAGCGGAAAGTGAAGCCAAATAAATTTGCCTGTGCCAGCCAGCGACTTACTGCTGATTTCACTGATTAAACTATTACACATTTAGTCATTCTCAGTGCCCCAAACGCACGGTCAAATCACGCGCGAGAAATTTAAACTATGCTACAGCAGGAATTTCTATTTGGACCAGGAACGGGTTCCTAATCGCTGCAAATCTTCTTGTTCTCGTTCTTGTTCTTGTTAGGGGGCTACCTTCTTCGAAAAAAGCCTAAGGCTTTCTCATTTTTAGTTCAATCGTCGTGAAATTTGACACAGTGATGTAAAATGATATTACTCATCGATTGACGGATATTCGTTGACGTACGGATAGCCGTTCGATTTTTGATATTCGATTTAGGAAAAAAACTACAACCAATTTTTTGCTGCGATTTTACAATAATTATTATGCATCATTAATATTCACAGGCAAATGCAAGCCGTTTGTTATAAGGCCACTTCACACGGGCGATTTTTGCTGCGATTTTTCTTCTTATAGTGTATGTGATCGAGTAGGTTGACTGGCGAGTATTATCAAAATTGTTCGACCAAGTATACTCGCCAGTTATCCACTCTATTACATCGTTCAGCACGAGAAAAATCGCATCGAAAATCGCCCGTGTGAACTGGCCTATAAGCTGTTGCAACGCGGATAACAAAAACAAAAGGCATTATACATTTCATACGTCATGAGCCGTTAACGAGAGTTTCTAGACAAAGCCACAAAGCCGTGAATTTCATTGATATGGACGACAAGCAAGCTGTTTAATTGGCCCAGTTCCTAGTACCATTAGTACCCTAGTACTTGTTATGTAGTTCACTGGTTCACAGTGACTTACGCCCGCACAGCACGCTCAGAGTTGTGACCTGCAAGGCACCAGTCTTGCAGAAAAGTCAGGGCCAGCAAGTGGGGTGGCTATAAGAGAACCTGTATTTGAATTTAATTACGAACATTTGAAATTGAAAACGAATTTTATTTATTTATTTATTTTATTTTATTTTATTTTATAAGCTTTGTCACAGATATTACAATACAAAAGAACAATTTACAACAAATGTGACAGGGTATTCACAACAGCTTTTGGCCAACTACTGTGATCCCTAATGACGAGAAACAAATTACCTTAGACTATACAAAAATTATATATTATAAATTATATATTACCTTAGACTATACAATTTGCGGAGTTCGCAACGAACTTCCAAATATTATCTGTGGGAAGTGGGCTGAAATCGACCGTAGCCAGTGAACGTAACCTGTAACTGCGATTTCCACTTTTAACACACACATTTGATGCCACATAAATTCTCCTTAACTTTCACTACTCTCTGATTGGATAAATTTCACACTCTGAGTTCTCATTGGTTGCTTCCGAGGCCACTCGCTGATGAAAAGAATTGGACCAGCGTGTGTGTACGCAAATTCAATTTTGGAAGTCAATTTTCGCGTGAAAATAAAATTTTTCATGGTATTTTTAGATAAGTCGTCGATATAATCGCAACAGCAGTAAACGAGAAGGTTTGTAGTTCGACGTTTTTCCTTGTTAACGTGGTATAAGTCGTTGTGTGAACAAAATGAGTCGCAAGTGTTGTGGACGCCATTTTGAAATTTCGCGGTGGCAAACAACAAACGCCCTTTATCCAGCAAACCTGTGTAAAACATTGTTGGATATCTTTATGGCTCTTGGCCCTTGAACTAATATGTCCTCTACTTTATTTTCGAATAAAAGTTTCCGTCGATAGTTCTGTCTATTTATAATATCGTAGTTTACATATAATAATGGTAGTGTACACTAATGTCTGATGAGGGATGTGTTGATTCGATTTCGCGTATGATGTCACGGTAGAGTCTAAAGTAAAATGCATTTCTTTGTTTTGAAAATGCCTATATAACGGTTTGTCTTTTTCTACCGTTTGCCATGTTCTGGATTTAAATAGTTTGTATGTCTCAGTCAGTCCGACTAGCTATGGTCATTAACTCATATATTTGAAATCCGTTGTGTGTTCGTTTCCTCGACGACTGCATGTCGTTCCATTCGTTGTTTTGTTTCAGTGACGCAAAGTGAATAAACGTGCATATTTTAATGTGGTTCTAAATCTCATTCGATTTTGTGTTTATAATCGAATGCGATTGCATGTAATTATGAGATGACAGACGAGCTCACTGATCAGTTTTGCTTCCGAATGCTAACACACATCGAACGCAATTTGGAAACGCGGCTAGTATTTTCAATTTTCATTTACATTTGAAATTAATTCTGTTCTGCACTTTTCAAGTATTCGGAAACACTTTAACAATTTTAGCTGTCTGGTTTCCATGAGTTGTAAAATTCTCTTCCACTGACGGTTCTATTTAATTTTGAAAACTGAAAATTCGAGCGGCGTTGTTGGATCCCGTTCGATCTGTTTGGGCCTTTACCGGTACGTTTGTCATTACGTAGCCCCAGGGGTTCAGCCGTTTACCAAGGTTGTTGACCCTGTCAAATATAAACAAACAAGTTTACCAAGAGTAACACGCGGTTACCCGAGCAAAGTACGGCCGGAGTATATGTCCATTATATTGTGCTTGAATTCAAGCTGATGAGACACGTAACGATTTGCAACGACGACTTTTTGCACGATGGCAACATTCTGAATTTGTGGAATTTGAATGATTTAGCGCTGCAAATCGTTTCATGTGATATCGGCTTTTGCACCTCCGGTTAAGCAACAAAGCCATTAGAGACCTTTAGATTGACGTTTACGGCGAACCGCTGACTGCAAACGGCAAAATTTAAGTCGCATTTTAAAGTTAACTATGTCAGTTGTTCGACGTTGCGGGAACCTATATAATGAAGTGAAGCGTGATTTGGCAACTTCGCTCTACAAAACTGTTGATATTACAATCAAATGTGATTAAAAGTTTGCAGTTAGCGGTTTGCCGTAAGGGGCCATTCACAAAATACGTGACGCTTTGGGGGGTAGGGGGGTCATTAATCATGTGTCACGAATCGTCACGAGGAAGGGGGTGAAGCTGCTATGTCACGTGACATTTTGACGTATATGGTGAATTTAAAATAGGTACAAATGGTGCGAGGAGGAGTATGTGGATACCACAGAACTGCACATTCCTCCTCGTACTGCACGAGGACATGGAACTCCCGAGTTCCGAGCCCCAGAATGGGAACTTTCCGAATAGACATATGCCATTGTAAATTGGAAATGTTATATTAAAATTGAGATTTCTGATCATGTTTATAAACAATGAATGGTAGAGAAGGGAGGGAGGGGGACAGTTCGTCTAGTGTCACGTAGTTTTGCATAGGGTATATCACTAAACGTCACAGAGCGTCACAAGGGGTAGGGGGGTGTAAAAAAAATGGGCAAAAAAGCGTCACGTATTTTGTGAACAGCCCCGAAACGTCCATCTAAAGTGCCTATTATTAGACTTGCCAACCCGCCAAAAGCTGAAAACGCACGAATTGCCAATGTAAAAACTGGGTTGTGTAGGTCTTGCAGCGTCGGAAAACACGATATGGTCATTCTCTGTACAATCAAGACAGAGCACAAGAGATTTCTTTGTGGTCGCAGATATCAACCACAGCATCAGTATAGCATGATTACGACAGTACGTACAGACTATAACTATATTATAAAGTTTCGAATAACGGGTTAAAGCAAAACAAAAGCTGAACGACATTGAAAAGCGGTGTATTCAAAAAGTTCCACACTTTCGTTTCTGTAATTGTTTTTGTAGTTCAGTACTAACATTTGACCGGTTGTGACTGTCGTTTTCAATATTTTTGTTACAAGATACAGAACTACAGAACGACATGTAAACAACGTTAAGAACACATTCACGCCGCGGTGTATTGGTGAAATATATTAAAATTCTTTCGCACGTATTTGAACAAGCCAACTTGATTTCGAAGCTCGTAAAACACTACAGCCTGAATCTATCTTCAACGGTGTTTACATTTCTTTCACTTGTTCTGTATCCGTTACAAAATAATGAAACAATCTGAAGCTGACAACCAATCAAATGTTAGTATTGAACTGTGCAACCAATAGCAGGAACGAAAGTGTGCAACTATTTCCGCTTTGCCTGTAACGAGTGATTTCTGTAGTTCAGAACTCCACAATGTGGCCGTTGCATGGCCGTGGTTTATTGTTGAGCATTTGATCGGCTGCTTATTGCAAGCAGCGATTCGGAGAATTTGTTTACAAACCTGTTTCTGAATTTCATTATGAACATTCGAACTTGGAAACGAATTAACAAAGTTCGCAACACAGTTCCGAATGTTTAGTAAGAAGCGAGCTGAAATCGACGATAACAGGGTAACAAAAAGTGACCGTATTATCGAGGTGGCAGTATATTAACGTGGTGACCGTAAGGTGGGTGGGGTTTTGCTGAATCATCGAGAGGCTTTCGTGGCAGTGCGTTCTCTCCAACCACTGTTCTTCTAGATGAACTTTTTCCAGCTGGTAAAAAAAATGTCAAAAAACGCGAAAGCCTCCTTTCTATGATAGAAAGGTCTCCTACCAGAAAATAGGGCCGTTAGACAGTTGTACCATCAGATTGTAATATGAAGATGCATATGTATTATAATCATGTGGATGACACAGTTGAGATCAGGTGTGTGCATGCAGAGAACTATGGAAACAAGGTTGCCTCCCACTCGCGAGGCCGCTATTCAGGCTGATTAATATTGTTGACAGTTTATTTGCCTGTTACTGTCATTTTTCAGTTATACTTTCTTTTATAATGACAGATGGATGTGTCAAAACTAAACATCAGCTCGATCGCAAAAGAAGAAATACGTCGCAAATTTTTCGACACTTGTTCCGTAAATATCAAATCAATGGACAAGTCGGGCAACTTGGATAAAAAATGCAACGAAGGTTTGGAAATGATTGAGGACAAAGCACGGCCTAAAGTAAATCAAGAGGTGGTGCAAACTGTAAAGCCTCAAATTCTGGATGAAACATCGACTCGTGGAGACGATGGTTTTCCTCTGATAATATCTGTGTTTTCTTTGGCATCATCTAGTAGGAAAACAGATACGGACAATTGCGTTTCTGCTGAAGAAACGTGTGGGTCTAGTGATGAAAGAGTAAGCGGTACAGCAGCACTTCAAAGAGTGGCAAATACACCAATACCTTGTTGCAACGATGTTCCTTTATCGAGCCAAAGTTCTTTGCCGTTTGTCGTACATGGCTGTCCGAATGGCGTTGTACCTATTTCCTATACACCCAATTCTATCTCCACGCCGTGCAACTTCGAACAAAAAGACTCTACTACAATTACATCCAATGTTAAAGGCTCTGTATGTAGCACTGAACTTTCCACGACATCAACAAACACAAGTGAAGAGGTGTCTCAAGCCGTCGCCACCGGCTCGCAAGCAAGCGCTACCTCGAATTCGTCTTTGAGTGCGACGACCTTTCCCGACGCGACTAGACGAAAAATTATCCCGTTGGAGAAACCTGCACCTGAAGTGGAAGAGTACTGGTCAATATGCACGTTTGATCCATTAAGTAAAGATAATACTGCCTGTTTAACGTCTGTCACTCAAACTCGAGTACGAAATTCTGAGACAACTGACAGTTATCGGGAGACTTCCGATGTAGAACCTCCAAACCATGAGGATAGTGCAAGTACCTGCGTATCAGATTCCGAATCAGCGGTGTCTATTACAGAATCAGAGAGCAATTCACTCCTGCTAAACGGCAGTAAAAGTCATGAAAAAGTGACTCATCAACCTGGCATTGAAGACAATTATACCAATCCTCCACTTCGAACAAAGCAAGACGAAAAAATCAGCCAACTTAAAGATTTACTTCGCAAGAAAGAAGCGGAATTAGAGAAGTTTCGGTTTAAAGGTAAAAGTGCATCATTTTCTGCGGCTGCACAACTGCGAGAAAATTTTCTTAGAAAGAATCCTTCACTCTGTCAAAGTAATGTGACATTGGATACAACAAGAGGAACTGTAACAGGCAACGAATTTTCAAGTGCACACTCGAACGAAGTCAAGGTTACTTCTGAGACTGAATCGCCTGGTTTTCATAAGAATTTGTCACAAAAAGACGGCAAGGATGTAAAAACTTTAAGTTCTTGTTCCAAAGAGAGAAAGACTAAGTTCACTAATGAGGACAAATATAAACTTGTAAACGTTACCATCCTCCAAGGCCATACCAGAACATTGGCGGTTCCCTTAGAAAAGGTTCGTTTAGAAAAAGGTGAAAGCATGTGTCAAAATAGTGATATGCAAAACAAGACCCTCGAAAGCATAGCAAGGAAAAGAAAACAGGACATGCCTAGAAAGATTGCACATTCAAAACGCAAATCTAACAGCAAAGAAAGTATGGGAAGCGCATTAAAGTTGAATAAAACTTCCTCAGACTCAAGTGCAGTATCCTTAGTTAAACATTTATCTGGAATTAGTACTACAGCAAGCCCGCAGAAAAAAGAAGAGCAGTCATTCAAGACTGCTGTTTTAAAGAGAAAATCTCCCGATAATACAGATATAAAAAAGCAAGTTGGGACCAATGCGCTGAAAAAAGTTCCAAAAATTGTGACATCAACGAAAAGTCTAATGAAATCTTTTTCACTGCCTACTAAATTGAACACTTCTATAACGCCACTGATAAACATCAAATCAGGTCAGACACAAACCATTCCTCGGATTGTTTTGACAACTCTGGCAAACAATCCTACACAAATTAGCACATCCATGACAGAGGCCACCGAAAATGCTTCTTGTGTTGTAAAATATCCCAAGGAAGTGGCATCAGTTAATACAGCTGGTGAAAACGTGTCAGATATTCTTTACCCGAACGAAACCGTGAAAACTGCTTCAGCGCCCAGTCAAAAAGTAGTGAAGCCAAAGCAAGTTTTTGCCTTGGTTAGTAAGTTGCCAGGAAGAAGCACTGCTAATACAGGTGAACGTAATTCCTCCATCAATTCTTCCGTTGCCCATCTGCCAGGTGAAGGCAAAGTGGTTGCTCCAAACGTTGCAGCAGTAGCTACTCAAATCAGTAAAGGATCTTACCCTTCTGTCACACTTTGTAGCTCGAAAACTCTCGGCAATTGCACCATTAGTACCAATACCACAACAACAAGCAAACTTCCTGTATCCATGTTGTTGAGCCTTCCGATCATGAACGCTCATGAGAATGAACTTGCAAATGTTGGTATCTTCGCTAATAACACTGGGGCAGATAGCCACATACCAAAAGTTGTTGTTCCCTCTGATATTGGCAAGGTGAATGATCAGACGGGTAATACCGTAAAATATCCGCTAACTCAACCATTGGCTGAATCAACACATCACGATCAATTGTTTCAAAACGTTCAAGCTAACGTCGCAATATCGACTGAAAGTATTAACGTGTCATGTCCTGTTAATCGTACAAACATGAACACTGCACCTAGCTCGTTTATTCCTGTAAACTTAGGAATTGCAAATGGTCAAAAAACTAGCAATGTTACAGTTCTCACTGCAACTGTTGTTTCACCTATTCCGGCAATTACCGTAAAAAATCAAGTTAATAATATATCAATAACGAATCAAAGTTCGAGTACCATTTCTCCAGCCACAAGTATACTTTTCAATAACCCACATCGGGTTCCTGCCGTTGTCGCTATAAATGACAATACTCATACTAGTAGTTCATTGAAAAGTCATGTGCCCACTGCTGTTACATCTACAAAAACAAGCCAGTTAGCTGGTATGACAACAAGACCTTTGGCTCCTAAAACTAACTATTGTCTTGCAGTTCCTGTTGCAGTAGGAAACAGAGTATTAGCTAAAACGAACATTCGTGAAAGACCTCTCGCACCCAAGCCCACCACACTTCAAAATGCTTCATCTAGACCCCTCGTACCAAAGCCTTCAGCATGTCAAATTACCATACCTGTAGCTATTTCACGTAAGTTCCAAAGCCCCGAAGCCCAAACTACGATTCAATACACATTGCCGCAACCTTCTAAACCTACATCAAGCCAGAGCATTTCAACTAAACCTGCAGCATCCGAACCACCCAAGCAAGTTATTTACACCTTGCCTGGCCCTGTTATGACTGTCCCGACGTCATCTTCACCTTCGCTTCCTCAAAATCTTAGTAATGGTAAAATACTTGTTTACGACGTTGTAGAATCTAGTCCTCAGCCTGGGGAAGGAAACTCGCCGGTTGTGAATAAAGATGCTGCCAAGTTGGTGGTGTATGTCGCCAATACAGGAGAGTCACGAAATTTGGGTATCATCAAAGATAATAAAATTTATCTCAATACTAATCAAGTTGCAGCTGTGGCTAGTAAACCTGAGATCAAATCCCCAGCGAGCTCACCCGAGTTCATCCCAAATCCAGAAGATGCAGATTTCAAAGTACTATTAGGTTTGGAACACCTCGTCCATTCAATGACGTGAGTTGGTTGGAAATACAGATTTGAGATGACTACCACTTATCGTACTGTCGGCTAAAGTGCGTCCTGCTACAGCTAGGTTATGACGACGCTTTGATTATCGTCGTGGTGTTATAATAAACGTTTGTGTTCATTGAGTTGTTCAGTATTTGCTCGTCATTGCAAAATTTTTCCCATTGTGATGATGACAATGTTTTCGAGCTATTTTTTATACATGATAGTGAAAAGTGTGTTTGCATGGAATTATAAAGATTATAAGTCTGTTAAGCACATATGGGATTCTATTGTTAATATAAAGCTATAATACATTTGTATATATTTGTAAATACAGATTGGCCCTAAGCTTAGTAAAGCTTAGTAAGCTTCATAAGTGTAGAAGTATTTGACAAGTCTACCTTGTGCACCGGTTCATTTCTTCACTTGTTGTCCTCCCATTTTTTTTTCATGGTACGGTTGATGGCTACCCGCTTCGTTACAGTCAGAGCACAGAAGCCTTTGTTTTTTGAAGCCTTTGCCAAACTTTTTATTCATCATGGCAGGTATAATGGGGGTTTGCGCAAGAATTAGATCTGACCAATACCCCCAGACAACCAAAGGAGTTCGTCTGAGGAACTGCAATCATCGGTTATCAACAGTGCAGTATGCAAAACAAATAAAGTACAATATGATCACTGTCGTGAAATCTATCGCGCTAGTTGTGCTCGCAGACGACTTCTGCGCACTACACACACGATGCTGATGGTGCAACATATCAGGATAATGGGAGACAGAAATGCTCTAAGAAGTCAAGAAAACTATTGCGGTGGGTATATCCGGCATTCGTCCAGTCTACTGTGCAGTGGTAGAATTCGTTACTATTTTAGAGCGATAACTTGATGAAAATACGGGAAAACATGCAAAGATACCACTGAACAACCAAATCAAAGTGGTACATATCGCTGAAGGGTAATTGATGGCAGCAAGTTGTTCAACAGACAAAAAGGACATGATGTTTATGAAACAACTACCAAGAAAGTCCATTCTATTGCTCTGTAGTAACAATCCCTTCGACATAGGTGGTAAGCAATGGCTCCTTTATTACAAAAGACGTACGACAACAGGTATCAATCGTGAAAGTAAACGGCAAAATTTAGCAACTTTGGGAGATTGCAAAAAGAAATGCTTAGTTTTAATTAAAAACAACCCAGAACAGTGCCTTATAACTGATGGTTGTAATATTCATGTCCAGTCCTTTACTGCATATTATTATGAAGTAAAACTAGTTGTTTATGTTTTTTGTGCAATCATGCGCTGTCAATATTGTAAAATATGAGTACCAGTAAGAGTTTCCCCACCGTACATTGGCTGATTAGTTTCTAATGTAAACATGTAAAATAATTTTGTTAATCAATATGACAACGATACTCTTAGATTTTATTTGTTGGCATTGTCATTCATTCGCCTGACTCTGTACACTCCGCCTGTTCGAATTAGGGCGAAAAATACAGTATGCCTGATAATCTGAGGCCTAGTTCATACAGCGAGAGACAGGACGTAAATCCAGACGGAGGCCGTTTGTAGAGCGCACCTACTTTTATAGATTTTTCTCCATCACATAGTAGTTACCGGTATAACCAAAGGTATAAAACATTTTCATTAGTTTCCATGATAACAATTACCTCATGTCATGTTCATATTGCAGAATTTCTAATATCACATTCGTGAAGATGCTGGACAGATATAACGTAGCTTTGAAATCTGAAATTGATCACTATTTGTGTGTAGAGAACCATCACGTGAGAGCCATACATAAAATGTTGTTCATTAATTAAGGACCTTCTGCTACATGTTACTCATCTTTCAGAGGTCTTAAAACACCGAAGGTGGAAAACAAATCTTTGTTTCCATGAAAAAGTTTGTTCCAAAAAAACGAGAGCAATCGTGCTTGGAAGGTGGCCTTTATTCCCAGAAACAGCAATTGGGCTTCAGTAGCTAAGTTATGTGACCCCGTTTTCTCTTTGCCAAGGGGAGATATTTTTTCAGCAACATCAAGTGCAACTGCCACAGAAGCATGCAAAGTTGCGAGGAGAAATAACACAAGTGTAGCCCAGTATGCTACGAAAATGTAAACCCTTGCCAAGTTTCGTTCATTTTCTGCTGGAAATTCTACAGGAAATACGTAATTCAAACAGAACACAACGAGGAGCTTCGCTGCAAAATGCCCAATCAATAATATAGCCATTGCCTTACCAAGGCCATCAAGGTTTTTTGTTGTGACAATGACATAGTCATAAATGACAAATACGTAACTAGCAGTTAACGACCAGAATGATCCTTTCTTTATCAGTTGTGTAACAGCATCTTTAAAACCACAAAATTTCAAGCATGGTGGCTTGAAATACAACACGGTCATTACCATAATCGAGTTAGCAATCGTCGTCAGAAAGAACACTATGACAACAGGACGTGGTTTTCGTATGAGAGCGGTTTGGGTGCAATTGACTACCGATCGACCCTCATTGACAGAGCACCGGGTATCGAATATTACCGAGAACACAAGAGTCACGATGTTCACCAGATAAATGATGATATGGAACGCTATCACACTTATCTGTTTGTAAAAGAGCAATACCAGTTATGGTCAATGCATAATGGCGATTTAAGATTAGTATCAAATAAAGCATATACCTGCACGAAGCGCTTTTTAAGAATCCAAGTTTCCTGTTCACCGCCGCTAGTAACCAAAACTATTTCAGAATTGTTCCCAAGGTCAGCCGTACCATTTTGAGTTTCACTAATTACCAAAGGAATACTGTCGCTTGCCATATCAGGTATACTGTATGGATGTTCAGCAGTGACAGTGGACCAAATAAGTAGAATTTCGAAATGTATGCCTTGCAGGCTTATAGCACTGCAAAAAGTACCAACGTAGGAGTAATTTCCACGAATGCTATGTTCTTGTAATAGGATGTATTGGTTTCAACCAGAATTCCTGAAGTTGAAATGCTCCCTACTATACAATTAAATTTATATCTTTTAGTAGATAGGAATAACAAATTGAAACAGTCGACAGGATAATCGTGTCTGCAAATGGTGTATTATTGACAATACTGTGACATCCAGTGCATTTTGGCAACTCCACTATATAGACAGCAGACAATTTAGTTCTTGTCAATTTGTCCAGTCTGCACAATGCCTTTTCCGGTTGCATATAGCTCCGTTTCCGATATCGTCCTACGAAGGTTAGTGTGTCCTGATTGGTTGATCGTTACGTTCTATTCTTTCGCGTAAGCCTTAGGCAAGCAAACTATGTAGAATTATAAATATCATGTTTATATAATTATAATACTAAATGCATTGTGCTAATACGTGCCATATTATTATATACTGTATGTAGTACAATACAGTATTTCTTGAATACGTAAAACCACGTATACTGCGCAATATTTTGTATACTGTGCGGTAACATTAAAACAATAGTTAAAGATCTATCCATTGCAATTTCATAAGCAGTGCTCGTCGTCTTCAACTTTCATACCCTGAATACGGTATGCTTTTCCACCTGTTTGTATTCTGAATGCGCCATTTTTCCAAGTAATTTCCCGACCACAAAGCCCTCGAAAATATATGACGTACGTCCACGTCTCCCGTAGTAACCACGCCAGAAATAACTCATAAAAAGGAGGCAAAGGAACAGCAGGCTGGAGAAATATACGTGAATGTTTTAATACAGATACCTGTACTATGAAAATATAATCATTCTGCGCTGCTCATTGTTGCAATAGCCTGGAAAAGTTGAACACCTAGTGCATATTAGCTATAGAATTTCCAGCTAGTGAAAATGCTAGTCAATGAACCTGCGTTAGTTTCAATATTCTGACGAATAATACTGCATCACAATTTTATGATACAGCATGGCATAGACTAAAGGCCATGTTACACGGTGCAATTTTATCTTGCAACTTGCAATGCAATGGCT
>JAODVQ020129757.1:0-15855 GCA_025400075.2 Phenganax stokvisi
CAGGAGTAAAAGTCATATTATAGCGTGTTTTGCATTCTTGAGAGCCGTTTAAGCCCATGAAATTTGTTACAATTTTAAGTTTCTCCTGCTCGCCTGAGTTGAGCAGGACTAAACTTTGGGCAAGGCACCCATTTATCTTGTTTTTGCCAGCAAAATAAGAAGTCGCAGTTTCGCATTCATTGGTTCATTCATTCACAATAATATTATGCATTTCTCTGCTTAAAAACTTCTGTGCTTTGTTTTGAAAGTATGAAAATATATAAAAAACTATGTCAAGATGGATAAGAGTATCTTTTTAAAAAATTGTTTGCGTGAAAAATTCATTATCTAAAATTTTGATTGTCATGCTCAGCAGGACAAGCAGGACATCTGGCTTCGCCACTGGCTTGCTGTATCGACCCACATCAGCAAAGGCGGTAACTAAATGGTGACCTCCACTTGGTTTTTTGATAAGGAAAGAAGGGTTAAGGTATTCAACAGTTATGCCAAGGTTTTCGGGAGGCTGAAAAATGCCTTAAGACTCAAGCTCATCGAATTTCTGTTGCAGTTCAACCATCTTGTCTGGGGCATACTGTGGGAGTTTGCCTTTTCTTTGAGGGGGTTGTACCGGGCCCATATTCACAACTGCCTCAAAAGGGCCCGCAGCACCATTGTATCCAGAGATATCTTGAGTAAATACTGTGTCGTACTCTTTCAGTAACTGGCTGAACTTGGTGCGTAGTTCTGCAGGTAGGATGTGGTCGGGGTCAAGGTTGATAGGAGGTGTGACTGTTGGGGGTGAGGGCGGAATTGGAGGTGCGGTGGTGTTGGGAACAGATGTAGGGTTGCTTCTTGCTGGGTTGGGGATGTAGGTAGACAGGGCCTGACAGAAGTGGTCATGGCGAGGGAGGTGTTGAGGTAGTGGGGATTCGTTAGGTATACGAATCTTTCCTACGACAACTTGTATGATATTGGGGGGAGGCCACTCATTGGGGGACTTAGAACAATCATTGCGTGGTTCGATAGCAAGAATAGCATCAGGGTAAATGTTGTTGGGAAGGTCTAACTCAACATACTGTCCTGGCCAAATTACAGATGAGGGTGATGGTCCCTGAAGGACAGTAGCTGATGTGTGTCAAACGTGGCTGTTACTCTCCCGTGATGGTGAGGGCTCGTAGAAGGTGGTGACATGTCCGTGAACTGTAACTTGCTGTTGGGAAGGTCAGACAGCAATGTCCTTTGTGATCATAAAAGGGGTCCCGGCAAGGACATCCATGTCCAGATTATCAACAACTAGGGCATCTAGTTTCAGGGAGAGGTGATCACGTGATAAGGAAATATGTGTTTTGCCAACAACAGATAAGTGGGTTACGCCATCTGCTTGAAGAGCTTTTTGTGTTGTTTTCTTTATTGTAGCTCCGATTTCTTTTGCAACACTGGTTTTGATCATACTGGTTTCTGTGCCAGTGTCTAATGTCAGAAGAAGTGGATGGTGGTCAAAGAATGCTTTGAGGTAGGGTGATGGTTTGACACTAACACGGTGGGAGGTGGCTTTAATTCGGTGATTATGGGAATCTTGCTGGTCTTCTACTTTCGAATCAAATGCGGACATGACAGGGTCGGTTACATGTATTTGTTGGGAACAGGACAGATACTGTCTGTCTTCGACGGGTAGGTAGGAGCATTTGCTCAGGTAGTATTGATGCAGTCTACCTGCTTGTTTACACTAGGGACAACTTTTGGTTGGACTTTTTGTCGTATCTTGTGGTTAGGTTGAGGTAGGCTTGGAGCGTTCTGGAGGAGGCGGATGGTTGCGGAGGGTTCTTCTGAAGGCGGTATGGAGTACTTTGGCATCATTCGCCGAGTGAATTTCTTTGAGGAGAGAATCGAGCGCAAGGGAAATTTCCGGTTTAAGAGATGCAAGGGTTTGGGATCGAAGCTCTGCGCCATAGCATTGTTTCACCAAGGCTGGTAAGGAAGGTTCGATAAGGCGGAGCCATGTTACTACGATAATATTCTCTATGGTTAGGGAAATGTCCTCATTGGCAGCGACATTCTTGCCATGATGTCGGATTCCTCCATTGGCTTTAAGTAAATTGTCATCGATGAAGCTAACTAAGTGCTGGTAGAGATCTTCTGGGCGCTCGTCTGATTCTAAGCGGATGTTATTGAAGTCTAGGAAGTGGGCACCATGAGACTGGAACCCGAAGTGAGACCAAATTGCTTGTCATATGGTATTTAGTGATGTTGAGTTCTTAACGATGGTATTTCGGGAAATCAACAGGCAATAGTTGGCTATTTGGCCCAATAACAGCTCTTGTTGAGTCACTCTTTGCTCAGCGGTGCGCCGTTGAGCTTCTGGGACTTCGTCAGTGTCGTTTCGCAAACTCCGGAGAGGAGCAGCAGTTGTTTTCTTATGCCAGGTTACCACATCAATTAAAAAAGGGGCAAAGTTGGGGTCTAAAGACAAGGTATATTGTAGATTTTGGCGCCATACTTCGAACGATGTTATTGTCTCCTGTTTTGTTAATGGCCACTGCTTTGGGGCTCGATTACCGGCCATACTACTCGGTAAAATAACAGAGAAAGGGGGTGGTTATAAACTTACGTTTTAAGTCAGTACAGCTTTCCCGCCTTGTGTATTTATATATCGATGACCAACTAGCGTAGAAGTTGGCTCGTTTCTGCCTTGATCTGGCGAGAAACTATCTTCTTTACCGATGATTAAGATCACTGTTGTGTTAGGGATCGAAGGTTAACAATACTAGGCCATTGCCACCATGCCAGTAAGGAAGATAAACTTGAAACAACGATGAATTGTAAAACTTTGTTGATACTAATATAACACACAACGAGAGAGAGCTCACAAACACGTGACTCGACCTAAATGGATACTAATATGTTTATGTTAATATATGTGAATAATTAAGCGTCAATATGCCATAATCATATGGCGGACGATGAATTTGTCTTCTACGGTTTGAAGGTGGACTACAAATCCAAACTTGTCATTAAAGAATTTTCGAATCGTCATATCGGAGCCGATGCTGTCGTGTTCGAACAACCACTTTGCTTTGAAGTATCAATCTTCTTTTTGTGTACCTTGGCTATAAACGCAGTCAGGTACTTCTTCGATCGTTATGTTGACCAATTTGATATTTGGATAAATGTATTATTTACTGTCCCTAATTGTTTTATTTCTCTATAGCATCACCATCGCAGCCATACTTTTTCGAGGAAGGTTCACCATTTTGTTGACTAAAGTCGAACTTTTATCCCACTTGACAATTTTCATCAACGCGGCGTGTTTGAAACTCAGACTCCTACCACTTTCATATCCAGCGAGCGATTCTCCGCCTAAGGTTTCGTTCTCAATCATCTCATATTCTTATTATAGATTCTGAAGTTCATATCCAGCTACATTTCAGAGTAACTTTAGAATACCTGGAGACTGAAAAGTTGCCTTATGAACACTTCACCGGCTACATTGAAGTAATTTCAAACTTAATTACATTTATCATTCCATGTTAGCGATGGCATATTCTTGTTTATAAACAACCTTCGTGGCTACCTGACTACCGTGCTACATAACTATACTGATTCCTGGCTACCCTGCTACATGGCTACACTGCAACATGGCTACAGTGCTACTAGGCTACGTTGCTACTTGGTGCTATCTGGCTACAGCTCTTAGAACATGGTCTTCTTCCAGCATGGCTCTAGCTTATAGTAATCAGGAAGTAACCAGCAATCATAACAACAAAGTTACTTCCACACTGGGCGACATGCCAATACATGCAGAGTAACTTGCTTTAACACGCTAATATTTCTTTAAACAAATCATGAACAAACCATACCATTTACAAACAAGGGAACCCTACTACAGAAGCCAAATTAAATACTACATTCACATACTAATAATTTAATACTTATTAAACAATTAATCTTTACTACAGGCTGGTTCACTTCAACAGGAACAGTAAATTGAAAAAAATCCCTAGACACAAACTTTCTTTCCATAAGATTGATTCTTAAATCTTCTGAAACACCAGAATTACAAGGCAACTCAAACTTCCACTCGTACTCTTCGCAGTCAATGTAAGTAACATCTTTTGCACTCTGACTTCAGGTTTTGATTTTAAAAATACCAGCTGACTTCTAGATTTCCTAACTGAAGCTCGCACTACTTTACCACACTGATTTGCCTCCAATTCTTTCAACACATCCTCCAATCCTGTCTTCGATACGCTTTTAAGCATCCTAGGAGCACATTGCTGGAATACCCATCTCGTCAACTGGTCCTTGGAACAAAAGAAAAGCTTGCTTGATCGAAACCTTCGTAGGTTGAGTAACTTTCTTTTCCACTGCTCCAATGGTGAAACACTGAATAAACTAAAAACCATTTTAAAAGTTTTAATATATAACTGCAAGAAAGTCAAAGAATGCAAAAGTATTTAACATCATCCTTAACTGTAATGACATTGCAAATATCCCAAACCCTAAACCTAACCCGAAACCTAACTTAACCCTAACGATATTTCTAACCCTAGATTGGCACAGACCAACCAAACTAAATCAATGAAAACAAACTCAGATCTAAGACCAATTGCTTTTGCGACTCTACAAATTCCACAAACGCTTGCGCTTTCTTCAAAGTTTCAATTGACATTTGATTGGATGGTGCCCGTGGTTTTCTTCCATGAAAAATGTTCTTCATTTATGGTTGAATACATGCACTGAAACAGCAACTCTTTTAATTAAATCCAATTTCTTTGATTTTGGCGTTGGTAAACCTTTTATCAATGTCTCATTTAGTTCTTCAATAAAGTTTTCCTCAATTGAAACCAGGTAGGGTGCACCGACAGCTGTGAAACTGTAACTTCTCCTGACATGATGCAACTCAAACATCTCGACGAATACATCTGTGAAAGTCTTGAAAATGCAGCGTGCTAAGTAATTTTTTGCTTCCTGCATCTCATTTGGAGATGGACGAAGAAAATTGGGGAATAGGGAAACAAAACAGTCCAAAAGCCCATGCCCTTGAACCAGCTCTAAAAATATTTATCTCATTGACATTCATCACGAACGCAGTCCACATGCTTGATTATGTCATCTGTTACGAACAGTCTAATAGCTCATTAGCATCAGAACAAAAAAAACTGATTCTTTTAAGAACCACTAAATTTACAAAAGAACATAATGAAATATCTAGTTATGAAGCTCATTAAAAATTTATAGGTAGACTCTTTGTGTAACTGGGTACGTACCCTGTTACATACTGGGTACGTACCCTTGTTATGTAAGAGGGTATGTACCCTCATGCAACATGGTACGTACCCCATGCACGTGAACGATGCGTGCTTCCTATTGTTACGTCATTGGCTGCATCCCTTTGCTTGCTATATGGGGGGGTTAACCTACTAAGCAAGTTGAAGAAAGAAAAAAGAAAAGCTGCTGCCAACTCAGACGAAGAGAAAAATTATTAGAGCTTTAGACAAACATTACACACTAAATAGAACGATCTCAACTACTTCGTGTAAAGCTTGTTAAAATAAACCCTTCTACAGTGTGTATCAAAAAAAAGGTAATCCAATTTTGGCATACAATAACTCAAAAAATATTTGACAAATTCGATCGAGTCTTACACCATTGTAAAGTTGAATCCTTTGGCTTTCATTCTTACAAATTTTCCCATTTCAAATCATTTCCGAAGCATGCGAAAAAGCAAGAGTTTTTGGGTCTTTTGTAGATTTTTTTTCAAAACTTATCCTGGGGTCACCCATCCAGCCATTTTGTCATTTTTTGAATATAAATTCTTCGCCTATTAGATAAAAATCTGGAAAATGACATCAGGCGAAATGACATTATTTTTTCCAGATTTTTATCCAATAGGTGAAGACTTTATATGCAAAAATATGACAAAATAACTGGATGGTTGACCCCAGGATGGGTTTTGAATAAAAAATCTACAAAAGGCCCCAAAACTTTCGCTTTTTCACTTGCTTTGGAAATGATTTGAAACGGGAAAATTTGAAAGAATATAGTAAAATCATCCGTGTTCAATATGCTGCAGTTGTTGTTTTATTATTGCTATGTGTTTATAGTATATTTATAAGTTTTTAAAGTGCTTACGTTAACAGTCAATGATTTTGTTGGCGAGAGTTGCCTACCATAGGATTATATAAAAGTGATTAAACAGATCAGATTACACGAACGTCGCGTGAGATTGAATTGACCATCGCACGACAAATATTAAAGCTTCCAGCTTCTGCCAGCTATGAAAGGATTATCATATATAAAATCGATTTATTTAATCTAAAAAAAAAGCAATTTTGGGCCGCCTATGCTGAGGCTTGAATTATATTGTAAATTATGACCTATACACAATATTATTTCGCTTTCAATAAAAGAATATTTGACTGGTACTTGCAACTAGGTAAGATCGCCACATACGGGATCGGAAGTGTGTCACACAGAGTGACCGGTAGGTGATGTTACCCCCAGGTGACCTTATCATTTGAGGTAATGTTACTGGTTGTGGTGACGTTACCTGGCAAGGTGACATGCATGATCATGCACGTGCGACATGCAATGTTCGTGACTTTGGTGGTCTTACCACGTGAGGCGATGTTCCCGTTTAAGGTGACATTATCTGGTGAGGTGACGTGTCGGGCATGTGCGATACTGATTCGAACTGGATTTTACGTGGTATAAATTGAAGTTTTTAAGCACACAAGGGCATATTGTTGACAGTTTTCGTAGAGGCTTATGCTGAATCTTTAACTTGGTGAGTACATGAAATATTGCTTGTCGTTGTCATAGCAACTCGAGTTTTTAAAAACAGCTTTGAAAATATAAATATGGGTTTGACTGTCAAAATTGCAGAGTGTGAAACGGTTGCAGAGCTTGTAGCTTTGGAAAATATGTACGTATTGAACGAATACAAACAAGGGTTAGTTTCGAAAGGAAGGCAGAAATAATACGCATTTGGTAGAGTGTTGTATCGAGAACGAATGACTTGAACTTGCTGAAAATCTGGAGGACTCTTGGATGCCTGAGCCACGACATCAGTTCCTGCTCCACTGGCAGGACAATGAGCCTCTTTTGGAGGCTTTGCAGCTGCATGATTTAACTTGTGATTGGCCATCAGGTGAGAGGGAACGCTTTTATCGTGACTGGCAAGATGATGAACCGCTGATTCAAGTTGGTCGTGGAGAGAAGAGGGAATATGATGAAATAAACGATTGCGCAGGGACAAGCAAAGCAAACAAGGTTAGCGATAGCAATAATTTCACAATGAAAAATGTGAAGCAAGTTCAAGTGAAAAAGTTCATAACAACAAGAGTAGATTATACAGTACAGTTCATGGACACATTTGCTCATTTCAAACTCTCACAGTATCACCACCATTTACATGAAATTTTTGAACATTTATTGAATTCCGTCACGTGAGATATTCCTGAGCATGATCAAGTCCCTTTTTTGTTTCAATCCCCTCAGCTTGAGAATCCTATTGCTATTCCTTTCATGCCTCTACACCAACTGACAACGGAGCACGAGGTTGCTCAAACTGAGCGCATCATATAATCCAATCATGAATTTCGTCTAAATGATAGTGCCAAAGTCAATTTGTTTGATGTTGAAATGCCCAACGGCGGTAGAGGAAAAAAACGAAGCAAAATTAATTCGGAGAAACATTTGGCCAAAAAAGGCTCTATAATTAGAATCCAAAACAAAGATGACTTTTGTTTTTGCTCGAGCCCTCGTTGTTTCTGCTGCCAAAATTGAAAACGATAGTCAGTATTATCATGTAATCAATCATCGGAGACCACTCCAAACACATTTGGCTCAAGAAAATTACCCCAAAAAGCCGGTGTTCCAATAGGAATGTGCGTTTGGATGAAGTCAAACAATTTCAAACATTTGTCTCCGACTATAATGCATTCCTCTGTGTCCATACCATGCACTTGGTCAATATGATTTGCTAACCTGGCTAGATTTGTACTTCTACAGCCAAACACCGGACAGTTTGTCCTTGTTCGACCCATCTTTACCAAACAAAGAACTAACACCAAGTGAACTTTTCCTAAAATACTCCCTATTTTATATTGGCTGTTTAGGCTTGCAATGGCCCTATATGGTACTATATACCCAATGGCCTGATAGCTGAAGGGTTGTCACGCTCCCCTATTGTGACGTCACTGCGAAAAAGTGACCATCCTTATTGAACAAAGAACTAACACCAAGTAAGCTTTTTCTAAAATACTCCCTATTTTATATGGCCCATTTAGGCCTGAAACGGCCTTATTTGGTACTATAAGGCCCGATAGCTGAGTAGGCGTCCTAACCAAAGCAAGCCCAAACTTGTTCTGCTCCACTATTGTGACATCACTGCTAAAATGTGATTAGCTTGCGAAACTGTGTTATATATAAAGCGTCCGTCACAGTTTTGCAAGGTAATTGACTATAATTTTATACTGGGCATCCTTTTCGATATTGGCATTCAAAACAACAAGTGCCCAAGCTAAACAAATGTCATCTTTGTTTTGGATTCTAATAGTAGAGCCTTTTTTTGGTCAAATGCCTTTCCAAATTAATTTCGCTTCATTTTGTGCCTGCACCGCCATTCGGCATTCCAACATGAATCAAATTTACATTGACACTATCATTCAGACAAAATTCAGGATTGGATTGTATGACACGCTCAATTTGAGCTAAAACACGCTCGGTTGTCAGTTGATGAAGAGGCATGAAAGGAATAGCAATGGGTTTTTCAAGCTGAGGTGATTGCAGCACAAAACAGACTTGATTGTGCTCAGGAATATCTCGAGTGACGGAATTCAATAAATGTTCAAAGACTTCATGTAAACGGTGGTGATACTGTGAGAGTTTGATACGAGCAAATGTTGCGGTGAACTGTACTGTATAATCTACTCCTGTTGTTGAGAACTTTTTCACTTGAACTTGCTTCACATTTTTCATCGTGAAATAATTGCTATCACTAACCTTGTTTGCTGTGCTTGTCCCTGTGCAATCGTTTATTTCATCATATGCCTTCTTCTCCTCACATCCAACTTGAATCAGCGGTTCATCATCTTGCCAGTCACGATAAAAGCATTCCCTCTCACCTGACGGCCAATCGCAGGTTAAATCATGCAGCTGCAAAGCCTCAAACAAAGGCTAGTTGTTATGCCAGTCGAGAAGGAACTGATGTCGTTGCTCTGGCATCCAAGAGTCCGCCAGATTTCCAGCAAGTCCAAGTCATTCGTGCCCGGCGCGTACCTCACCAGGTAGCCACAACCAGTGATGTTAGCTCAAATTATAACATCACCTGGGGTACGTCACCTACCCGTCTCTTCGTGTGACATCACTTCCGATTTGTATGTGAGGTCTTACTTACTCTTGCAGTGTAGGAATTCTACGGGAGTTCTAAGCAAAATGCCCTATATTAGGATTGGAAAAGGTTAAATATTGTTGAAGACGTACAGCTTGCGTGGTTTTTTTAACAACCTGATAACAATTAAAGTCGCTTCAAAACTAAACCCCCAAAAAGGCACAACCCGGTTCTCTGCAGCATACTGAATGAAATACAAATCAAAAATCGTGACATTTCTTTTTTTTGGCTCTACAAATGATCCTCCAACGTAAGGAAATGGTTTAACTGTCATAGCTATTTGATATTCTTCAAGCGTTCCAAGATAGACAATTTGTTCATGGAACATTTTTCATGCACAGATATTCACCGGTCACAAAGACTTATCGCATGTATTTTTTTTAGTTTTAAAACCTTATGAACACATATTTAGCAAAAACATTTACTTGCGGCAGATTTTTAAAATTTAGCATTCAAATAGACGAGAATCTGGGCCAATCTGGAAAAGCTCTATACTTTTATATACAAATTGATATGCAACACTTGCCAAGGCAATTTGTATGGTGTTTGTATCGTGCATGGCATGATGTAAGTAAGTAGACACAAAATTTTCAGTTGAAAATTTTGATGCTGAGTGTACCTAATCTATACATACTTTTTCCCGTGCTTGACGCTGGTCGTAATTCGTTTGAAGTTTTTTTCTGGTTAACGCTAGCTCTGAATGATCACCATATAAATCTGTCCATGTTTCACGAATTCTTTTGCCTTTATCACTAATCTTGAGCAACTGCCAACAGGTAGTCGTACTTTACTTCATCTGATTTTTCTTTGAGAGGCCCGTGAAATATTAGTTCGACATGGCTTTTAATTTATCCCATTGCTCTGGCAAGTTTGTTGATACCCAGGCAACTTTTTTCATAACTTAACAGCGTATTATGCAATTGTACGAACTAACAATTTAGACCATTAACATAATTAGGGGCAAAATGCATTGACAAAAAATGGCCATCTTATGTTAAGTTCATGTAGAATAATAAATTATTAGTTCAAAATATTTTACTATATATTATTGCAGAATGTAGCTATATTACAAATCATTTCTTTATCTTTCACAGATGTCTATTTTGGAGTATATCGGATAGCAGATATCTATACTTGCAGAAAAGACAGCTGTCTAGCGAGACGACATGGACGATACATCAAGATTTTGAAATATTTAATGGCAACTGTTCATTAGCTTATGATAATGACAACCATCCAATAACTCTTGATTATGACATGAAGCGAGTGTATTTCATCCATACAGGATTTGGCATATTTTCTATTGACTATCATGGTAAAAACATAAAAAAGATATCTCAAGGTGGTGACTTGTCATTGCAAGTTTTCAAGAACTCCCTGTACTTCCAGAATGATAGATCTGATTATATTTCTGAGATGAGCATATCTACTGGAAATATATCACGATATATCATAGTGCCCGATGTATTCAAATTCCATGATATGGCCATTATAGACAAATCTCGTCAGCCCCAAGGTTAGTTTCATTTAATATTGCATAATATTTGTATTTTGAAACAGTATCTTCTGGCCAGAAAACTTCTGTATGGAAGGCTATAAGGATGTGTAAGGGTTATAGTATGAATGGTCAAGCTGTAAGGGATTCAAAATATCAAGCAGAAGACAAGATGTTCTAAATCTCATATTGACTGAAACCGAGATGAATAGCTTGCTTTTGATGTGTTTTAAGTAGTATAGGGTTGGGGGTTTCTGGCACAAACGGTCATGTCGGCAAAGTATAAAACAGTATTACACACCTGTTAAAGCTCATAAATAATTAATGAGCTAAAACTCTCGTGTCATTATATAAGTATACACTAATTAGAATTAGCCACCTACTATAACCTGTAAACTAATTTGCATAATAGGTCAGTGGCCAAACGATCTACAAAACTAGTTATTCCAGAGACCATGACAGAACAAATAATATGACCAAAATTATAACGCTACAGCACCCGTCGTGGACTAATTTGCTTAATAGGTGGGTGGATAAAGCTAATTTGCATAAAAAAATTCAACATATATATGTAGAGGGAAAAAACACAATGAACACAAACGAACAAACTAATAATAAAACAACGTCATTCCAAAAATGAATAAAGTGAATTTACAACGTGAAAAAATTGATTTTGAAAAGTCAACATATAATAAAACTGAAACGATGTTGCAAAACTCAAATCGTGAAATATTAGAAAGATTGAAGTCAAAGTTGCATTTAGATGCAGCACAATATAAGAAAAAACAAGAGAAAATTAATAAAGACAAATCGACTGATAAAGTAAAATCAAGATTACTTGAAATTATGAATCAAGAAGATGATTTTACACCAAGAACGCGACAGCCAAGGCCCGTACTAGCTCCAAGAATGCAGCAGCAGCCGAGACGCATACAAGCGCCGAGAACAAACACATTACTAAAACAAATACCAGGGGGCGCTCAAGTGGAGACCTTCATTGCTCCTAAGGGACTAAATAAAGCTATGAATAAATCACCAAAAGATTTAAACAAACATTTAGATGACCTTGAGGAGACTTTAAATTTTGACGACAAAACATCTCAAACAATCACGATGTATATAGAAAAAAATATCACTAGACATGTTCAAAATTTATATAGAAATGGTAAAACAGAGCCAAGACCTATTCATATACCAACAGCACAACCTGTAAAGAAGCAATCTGTTGTGGAAAAATTTAAACAATAAAAATCGATTCCAAAACCAAGAACGCGACTAACTTATTAGATAAACTCATAGAAGATATTCGAGTTCAACCTCTCAAACCTACAAAATATACACCAAGTCCTACACCGGCACCTTTTCTACCACTTAGAACGAAAAGACAAATGATCAAAAAGAAGATGAATGACTTTTACAATTGGTTGCTCGACTACCTTCCTGAAAATATAAAAAATAAAGTCTCCATCACTCTAAAGATCGAGTGATGAAGTTATACAATACCCCACCAAAGCTCGAACCTATACCAATAATCAAGGAATGAGAAGAAGCCCTCAGCGGACGTTTATGCACTCACATGATAAATGGTGAGCTTGGGTACGACCCATACACGTGGTTGAGAATTTGACTCAAAGACCAACTTGTAAGGTTCTAAAAAGTAACAAAGTCGAACCCTCGCTGTGTGCAATATTATGTATGTTTGAGATCCAGCTACAGGTAAGATATTAAAATGAGACGTGGACAACTTTGGTTCTGCGTATCACAGATTCTTACCAGGATCGAATGTAGAAAAAATTTATGAGAAAATGGTTGATAAAATATTGAGTTCGTTCAAGGAAAAGCAAAAAGAAGGCTCTGGGTGGCAATTTGAGTCAATAGAACATTTGTTAATACACCTTAGCAAAAGATAAACCTCTAAACGGACCTTCCTACATTCCTACACCAATATCGCTCACTGATAAGAAGGCTGTTATAAATCCTAAAAATTATGACCAAGAATGTTTCAAGTGGGCAGTGTCCGTAGCGAGGTTTACGAAACCTGGAGATAGAAATCGTGATAGGATTACAGATTACTTGATACAAAAATCAGAAACCTTAAATTAGACTAACACAAGATTTCCAACTCTGATTGAAGACATCAAAAAGTTTGAGAATAAAAACAAATTAAAGATAAACTTATTCGGTTATGATGAAAACAATAGAGTTTTTCCGATAGGTCATATTCACGACTATCCAGATATAAGACTTTCATTATTAGAAGATAAACACTACGTCGTAATTAATAACATATCCAGATTGGTTAAATCCCAAGTAACTGAGAAGAAAAATAAGATTTACGTGTGTGATTACTGCTTACAATACTTTGGGAAAGAAGATCTACTGTTAAAAAATAAAGAATATTGTAAACTTCACAAACCATGTAAAAGGGTACAACCAGAACAAGATTCCTACGTTAAGTTTAAAAATTTTAAACATAGGATAAAAGTGCCATTTGTAATATATGCTGACTTTGAACACTTCACTAAACCTATAAACAAACACTTGGGTGAAGGTACAACACAATACCAAAAACACGGGCCCAGTGGTTTCTGTTACTACATAAAATGTTTCGACGACATCGTCTATAAACCAAAATTAGTTAACCATACAGCAAGGAAAGATGGAGAGGACATTGCTCAGATGTTCCTCGACAAACTAAAAAACAAAGTCCACAAATTATATTAATACTTTAAGTTTCCAATGAAAGTTAATCCCACTAAACAAAACAAAAAGATATTAAGAGCGCTACACATTGTTATGTTTGTAAAGAACTTTTAAAAGAAGACAAAGTTTTAGACCATTGTCACTTTACTGGAAAATACAAAGGTGCCACTCATAGTAAGTTTAATCTCTTAATGAAAAAACCAAAGTTCATTTCTGTGATATTCCACAACTTAGAAGGCTACAATTCACATCCATTCATCAAAGCACTTGAAAACACTAAGGTTGAAATTAATAGCATTTTGAAAAAACAAAATCGTGAAACGTATTAAGTCAAACAAGATTTACGATTTATAGACTCTTTCAAGATTATGAGTTCCAGCTTTAGGACTCTCGCGAAAAACATAGAACCAACAGATTTTCACAGTCTACGTCTACACCTACCAGACCATCAAGACTATGTGGACTTATTAACTAGAAAAAGATTATACCCTTATGACTACATGGACAGCTTTGATAAACTATCCAAGACCAGTATTCCACCAAAAGAAGCATTTTATTCTAAGCTTAATGACGAACACATCTCAGATAAAGGATACCAACACGCACTAAAAGTTTGGATAATGTTTAACATAAAGACAATGAGAAAATACCACGACCTATATTTGAAAACCAATGAGCTAATATTGTGCGACGTGTTTGAATGATTTAGAAAAGTATGTGAGGAATATTACAACTTGGATCCAGCGTGGTATTTCACAAGTTCAGGTTTGGCTTAGGATGCAGCTTTAAAATTAACAAAACTGGTGTTAGAATTATTGTCTAAGGAGGATATGTGCTTAATGATAGAAAACGGAATCCGAGAAGGTACATCCATGATTATGAAGAGATACACCGCTGCTAATAACAAATATCTTTCAGACTACGATCCAGAAAAACGAAGTATTTACATTCTAGACTTAGATACAAACAATTTATATGGATGTGCTATGATGGACAAGTTGCCCATGCACGAGTTCGAGTGGATGACATCAAAAGAAGCTAAAAATTGGACAAAATTACCATGAATCTTAGAAGAAGGCCTAGATTATCCAGAACACTTACATGATTTACACAACGACTATCTGTTGGCTTCGGAGAAATTTACTATAGAACTTGATGAAAATATCACCGCTAAGAAGCTGATTCTGACTCTATATCATAGACAAAATTATTCGTTGCATCACGAGATTCTAAAAAAGTATTTAGAGAAAGGTCTCGTGTTAAAAAAGATACACAAAGGTATTAGGTTTGAGGAATCATCATGGTTGAAATCCTATATATAGAACTCAATACAAGTCTTAGAGCAAAGTCAAAATATAAATTCGAGAAAGGCATCTTCAAGTTGCTGAACAACAGCGTGTTCGGAAAGACTATGGAGAGCATTAGAAATAGAGTTGACGTTAGATTCGTCATGACTCCAAAACTATTTGAAAGCTTCGTTAAGAAAACAAACTTCAAGTCGTTTACAACGTTCTCAGAGAACCTAGTCGCAGTTCACATGTATAAAAAAAGGTGATTCTTAACAAGCCTATTTCTGTCAGAATGAGTATTCTGGATAGATCAAAAAGTATAATGTATGATTTCCATTACAGCCATATAAAACCAAAATATAGCAACAGAGCTAAGCTACTTTTTACTGACACTGATTCTCTATGTTATGAGATCCACACAGAAAATTTCTATAAAGATATATCACCAGATTTGGAAAGACTGTTTGATACGAGCAAGATAATAACCAACAATCCATACATCACCAAAGGTTTAAACAAGAAAGTGCCTGAAGTATTCAAAGACGAATGCCACAGAACACAGGTTGTGAAATTCTTAGGACTAGGAGGAAAGCTATATTCCTACGAGAAGGAACCAAACGCGAACGGAGGATAGAAACTCGTAAAGGATTAAATCTGTTAAAGACAAGACCCTGAGCATCAAAGACTATGAAAACTGCCTATTCACAAAAGTTTCAGCTATGAGATCCATGAACGTTATAAGAAATAAAAAATACGAACTATACTCCAAGGCCTTTGAGAAGATCGCACTTAGTTTGAATGATGATAAGCGATACATTCTAGAAGATGGAATCAACACCTTGAGTTATGGACATTGTAGATTGAGCGAACATGACTGAAGTGAACCTACGAACTACATAGTGTCACGCCGGGTCAGCTGTAGTAACTCCGGGCTCACGCGTTGAAGCCAAAATTTCTCATTCTGACCGCGAATGTTTCTTTGATGTCTGGAACCT
>JAODVQ020129859.1:0-15843 GCA_025400075.2 Phenganax stokvisi
GAGACATTCTCCCCTACCCTCAATGAAAACGGAGCAGGTGTGATGTTTGAGCAATAATTGTATTATAATATGCGAGAGTTGATGTACCCATAATAATTCTCAGATAGTGTCAGAGGCAGACGAGGTGCTGCATCACAGAGAGGCAGGTATTTGTCGGAACAGAGGACCACAGGAAGAGGGGCTGAATCTTCAACCAACTCTGAGACCGAACTGGCAGGTTTGTGTAGATTCATTTGTTTGTTTTTAGAGTAGGGGTTAAGCAGTATGATGGGAATGACTGTTTACTATGAGTCTGACTTATGGTTACAAAACATAATCATGTTTATTTAATTTCGTTCTTATTAGGAGGAAGCAAATGTCAAAGAGAAATTTGTTCACACACTAGGTGTTTGTATTGGGTGCAGTGTTCATTGTGTAAGCTGTGGTACCACTGCCGCTGTGTAGGAATATTGCCACAGAAGGCGAAGCCACAAAATTATATCTTCCGTTGCTGTTAATGGTCCGAATTCATTTAATTCCCACAGGATTGGTTTTACGCATGCGCACAATGTCCGATTATCGAGGGCCTAACACCCTGCGAATAACCGCAATTTACTCCTAGCTAACAGCGGGCAGCGTCAAACGGCCAGTTGGAGTTTGTAGTAGATAGTTAGTAGCTGTCACACGTATTAAACTTTATCTGTGATATGCTGTATTTTCGTGGCGTTTTGCACCGTCCGATTATAGATGTATTTTTGCCAAATTCGGCGTAATTCGGACGATGTGTTTGTGAACGTATAGCGCCGTTTTCCAGAAGGCAGGAAGTGAGATAATTTGTGCAGGAGACATTGAGGTACTAGTCTATTTTATGGTTCTAGGGTTATCACTCCATGTCTCCTGAGATATATATGCAAGTGTCCAAACTTTCATGGTGGTCGAAAATAGATTGCTGACTCTATGATAAAGTCCATCATAAGCCTGTACAATCAGATTGGGAAAATTAAATACACAGCTTTTAAGGCTTCAGGTGTTAGTGCAACTGCAGCAAGAAGGCATGTTCAAGAAGGCATGTTGATTCGAGAGCTTTGCTGAAAGATGTCGACGAGTTGTCTGAGGAGTGTATTGAAGAATCAAGAAATATAAAGGAGGAAATAAATAAACTCAGTCATGTTTAAGAAAAATCCTTGCTCTGAGCAATGTGTTTCTTGCATTTTACTTGTTTGGAGTCCAACACAGGGAGCAAGCTGGACCATGTTGTTGCACCACCTCCTCATCTTTCCTCAGCCTCCGCCTCCGGTAGCTGTCTTGAGCCAGCTCATTCAGACTCTGGTAGCTGTCCGAGCCAGCTCATTTCTCACTCCTCACACTCAGGCAGCCATCTAAGCCAGCTCACTCCTCTCTCATCAGACTCTGGCAGTCGCCTCAAACTCTTCTTTACAATACCCTTAAACATGCTAATTTCAATTAGCTTGAAGTGGATCATATAATTAAAAAGCAGGTACAGAGTGACAAACCACAATAACTTCTACAATCTGTCTTCAGAGATGTTTGTGAACTCACCCTAACTAATCAAGAGAAAGACCTGTTGACAGAATCATATGCTGCTCATCAGGCTTTTCAGCACAGTATCAGTGAGATAAGGACTGCTGCAATGCTAAATGGAGAAATTACCTCAGACTCTGAAAGCTGAGTATCTCAATTTACAGTCTATAACTGATGAAGGTGCATAGACGATTATATCAAAGAAGAGGAGAGGTGTACTTCACGCCAAAAGGCAAAGATTATAGCGGAAAACAATTTTCTCAGTCGCATAATAAGCTGCGCAGTACAGTGTGTCCAACACAAATTTCCCAATATTGGTAAGAGTATTGAAGACTTTGTTTCTGAGCACAATGTTGGTGCTGATGCATGGAGGAGGACAGGAGTGCAGACATTTGATGGGAATTTATGTGTAAAGGAAAGTCGCACATAGTCGTATATGAGAACATCTACAGCAAAAGTACAAACAAAATTTTTATATGGCACTGTAGTACAGCTCTGCATCGACAACAGCAAGTGCCTAAAATCAGATACAAAGCAGAGTTTGTGCTAAGAAATTCTGACTGTTCTACCACTGTTTTAGGTCAAGTCCATAATTGCTCTGACATTGTCAATATTTGGTGTAACATGCGTAGTCGCATATGCGCGCAGTTAGAGGTGCGTTAATTAGAACATCGCATATTGGGCGCTGTCTTGTATGTGCTACTCTTTTGCTGGATCTGCAAGAGCCGTACAAGCATACTGGAGAACGCCTAGTGGCCTTGGCAACATCATTGGTACACTATGAAAGCTATGACCTGTCTAGAATCTACGCGCGGACATTATGTCAGACTATACTGCGCATTGTACTGCAATGTGCTAATATTGCATGGAAATGTCCGATGACAGACTGTTAACACAAGCTCTGCAAAGGTGTGTCTAATGTCATCACCAAACAAGAACGCAAAGGATTTGAGTTAAAATATAATCCTGCTCGACACTGGAGTAATAGTCTGTGTCATGGCCTTAATCTCATTTAGTGTAAAGAGGGGCGAAATCTAGTAGTAATAAACCGTGATGATGCGAGTGGCTATCGCTTGGACACATTGATGACTCGTTCCAAGCATAACACACCTGCTGTAAGGAACAAAGATGATTTAACCACTCACACAAATCATGTAAATCACCATCCTTCAATTCTTCATACTTTGAACTCGGAGTTTAATGCATTAGACAAATCCAACAAAACAAGGAAGTTCGCTTGTCAAGGAGCTTATCTCTTTGTATGCTTCATCAGAAAGACAAAACTTGTCCTTTATGTATAGAACCATGTGCAGTTGATCACTCTCTGAGAGAGTACTTTGTGACTTCACCTTTGCAAATGTACCTTCATTGATACAACCTATGGCCTCGCGACACTCCCTCTCAGTATTCATTACTTTCACAGACACCAGAAGCCAGTTTTCATCATGGTTAGGCCCCAAGAAATACGTTCCGGGATAGCAGGACCTCCACAGTTAAGGTTATATCAGAGATGATATGGTGGAGACTAAATCATGAAACGTGTACCACAGACCCACACCACTTAAATTTCCAATTAGAGCACACATATGACGTTAATAATAAGTTATATATTTGTGTCACATATTCAATGTAAAACAAAATCAACACTAGAGTCCCAAGTAATTAAAAATTCTTCTCATACTCATTTAAAGATATTTTCCATTGACCAACCTGTATAACAGCTCTGTCCAGTATAATGGCCTCTCTTACACGTGCTCCTGCTCCAATCACAACTCCAGCACCAACGTACACATTAGGACCCAGCTATATATGGATAAAAAATACATTAAATATGTACACACAACAAATCCATGGAAATGTATGCAGGGGGTAAACCTTGACATAATTTAACTCTTTTGCGGGTGTGCGGGATTGTATTGCGCATGCCCATGTGGGTGGGGACTTTTAAGAATTTTGAAAGTGACGCACATGTTACACAACGAGCTTAGAATGCCTCGGAAGATTCATGACGACGTGAAGACATGATTATATGGCGATTCAAGAATTGCTAGAGCCCAATCACCTAGTAATGCCTTTCAACAAATGTATTGTATGCATACATTGAGTGCATAGCGCTCGCCGACAACGTCGAGTAATCGAACTAGCGTTGCCTGCTAGACCATTTCTAATCCTCCAGAAGACAGAACGGTATTAGAGGATGCCTGTAGAGATTGTCACAATCAGTTATATAGCTGTAGATATCTGTAGCTCTCGGGTAACGAAGAGGTAATCTACGCGTCGCATTATTGCAACTTTGCCCATTGAACATTGGCGCGTGCATGTCGCATTATTGCGACTTTGCCCGAGAAAGAGTTAAAACTCTTTCGGGCTGATGACGCAGACCTGCGTCAAAACTTCACGTAATACGCATGAAAAACAGTACCGTTAAAAAAAGAAAAAAAGTGGCGTAAAAGCGGTGGTGGCAGGAGTCGAACCAAGGACCTCTTGCTAAGTAGAGCAAGTACTTAGCCACTCTACGATCCCACGGGACCTCTTGCTCAGAAGAGCAAGTACTTAGCCACTCCACCATCACACGGTTGCGCAAGTGGTAAGCAAAAACGCCACTTATATACGTAATACGCGCGTAAATTGCACGTTCACTTTAACCCCAGTACCCAGCAGACCCAAGGTATAGTACATCCCAAAAGTTTTAGTACTAACGTAACATGCATGCTTTTAATTAAACGTGCAGACGCATTTGAACACAGCGAATGCAGTACACGCAAATGCACTTTTCACTCTAAAACTTAGGGACGTACTATAAAATAACACATTTTGCATCTAAAAACAATGTCATGCAAGGTTGGACACGTCTTCCGCATGCCTTAAATGCATCTAAGTAGCTATGCGGAAATGTTCACTCAGAGTTCCAGAATACATATATCTAAATGACAAGAGAGACACATTTATAGATAAGTAGGGTCTGCTTTGCACTGATATAATAATAGAACAAGGAAGTTTCTAGTCATGACTAAGATGTTTAGAGCAAAATTATATTCAATAAGATAGTCCAAGAGTCGCCTCGCACTCTGACGCCACATCAAGTTCTTCTGTGTTTTCTCTGCTAGATTAACTCTTTCGTGGGCGCGCGTGATTGTATTGCGCATGCCCATGTGGGCGAGGACTTTTCAGAACTTTGCAAGTGACACACATCAGTTACACAACGAGCTTAGAATGCCTCGGAAGATTCATGACGACGTGAAGACACGATTATATGGTGATTCAAGAATTACTAGAGCTCTGATCACCTAGCAATGCCGTTCAACAAATGTATTGCATGCATACATTGAGCGCGTAGCGTTCGCCGACAACTTCGAGTGATCGAACTAGCGTTGCCTGCTAGACTATTTCTAATCTTCCAGAAGACAAAACGGTATTAAAGGATGCCTGTAGAGATTGTGAGAAGCAGTCGCCTAGCTGTAGATATCTGTAGCTGGCAGATAACGCGGAGGTAATCTACGCGTCATATTATTGCAAATTCGCCCATTGAACGTTGTGCGTGCACGTCACATTAGTGCGACTTTGCCTGCAAAAGAGTTAATCGACTCCAGTCTTCAATGTAGTATAACATGACTTCACTAATAATGCATGTTAAGTTGAGTTCAATACAATCTATACTTATCTACATTATTGAGAGAACATTACATGGTGGCTAGGGCAAGGTGGCTCAGAATTAGTAACAGCCCCTAAGCCCTTCCGACTTTAGAAACCCAGACGTTTGGCAACGTTGTAAGCGACACTCCAACCTGTAGAAGGAGTCCTGTGCAACATGGAAGTTCTAGCTTTCGGCAAGGATGAGATGGTGCACAAATATATCCCGGAATAAATCCTCAGCCGTTATCGTCGGCGCATATTGCAAGGTAGAGAGATGGACAAGGAAATCTCGGTGATTTGGCACCCATAGTAATCACCAATATAGCAATCAGCCAATATAGTAATCAAGACGCGATGTTAGAGGAGTATTGTACGGACGAGAGTGACGGTGAGCTGGAGGGACAAGGTTGTAGGTTGTTCGAACTGGAGGGTTTGAAGGCTGTTTTTCGAATATTTCGTTGTGGCAAATGTCGGAGCAAATAATACAGGGAGGATTTTTTAAAAAATGTGAAGGACTATATATGTGTCCTCATATCATTTGTACCAACTGTTCATGACGAGAATCCATCCCTTTCACATCTCTTGGTAGCAAGCAATCTTTCGTGATAAACCAGAAAGCTGTTCTTGCTAATTTAGTGTTCTGGAGGAACCTGTTCGAGTCTCTGTATGCTATTTGGTGCACATGACATACCCATCCATGTGCCTAAGACAAAAGGACAGGAAAAAGTTAGCTGATAGTCATAGTCATAAACAGAAACATAGAAGCAGCAAGGAAGCTACGACGGTTGGTGCGACGGAAATGCAAAGGTTTGGACGACAAGCACCAACAGAGAGAGGGAACTGATAGCAAGAGAACTAAGGATAATGCTTAGGTGTATCAAAACTCATTTCAATAACTATATCTTATATTGTATGTAATTTGTAATGTGCTTACAAAACTAGTTTTCTCGTAGGTTTGTTTCTTGGGAGGAGGACGGGTTTATATCCCTTGTTTTGCACGGAATTATGGCATATTTAGTATTGTTGGATAGATCTATGCAATGTTCAAATCAAAAGCTATCTTTGAGATATTATGTGCAACTTAAGATGTAATTCAACCCAAAAAACTTGGTACTTCTAAAAAATTTGATCTAAATTAATAGGAACCTGTTTTAGGAACTGTGTTCTGTACATTGCATTCTGTACAAGCCTACTTAAGTGGCCACTACGTGGCAAATCCATAGGACATTCAGCATTGTTGATAATCATGTCCTTGTAAAATAGTGCATTTGAGTGGGTGTGGCACTTGTTCTTCCATACACGCCTGACCACGCCCATTTACATTTTCCTAATTATGGTAGGCATCTGCGTACTTAATGTGAAAGTGGTATTTCTAAGGACAGTATTGATATAATTTATTCAAGTAAACAATGAAAATAAGGTGGAAAACCACCTTAAGAGCAGTGTTCTATACTCAGCAAAATTCTGCACTGTCACTGATTTTGTGTATATAGCCAATTCATTCTGATGCAGGATAAAGTAGGCCTATTATTCTTCACTGTCGCCGAGGGTTTGCACTTTAGTGCTTTTCATTTTCGATCAGCACCAAGCAAGGCTTTGCAAGCTCTTCAGTCCATACAAAGTCAGTTTAGAAGCAGTTCTACCGTTTCTGCTTCTTCAGACCAGAAAGTAATTTTGCCCCATATTAGTAAAATATCAAGCTGGATGGTAAAATGGTGGCTTAGCTGGAACTACAGTCATAGTATTCCTAGCACAGTAGCTGCTAGAGAAATATTGCTTGAAGCAGGTCTAGAAGAGGTTACCATACCTGATATCGAATGTGATGCCAAGGATTTCGTAATAGTGATTATGGAGCATTTTCCTAAGTTAGATGGTTGTGGTAGCTTTAAGTTGCTTTGATGCATCATTAACACTTCTTTTTCTTTTTTCTCCATCCTTTCGGGGGTGTGATCAGGACTGGGTTGGGCAGTGGATGGAGCCTACACAAGTTTCGAAGCAATATCACCTAAATTAGCATCATCGCCAAAGTTGTTGAAGGTTATTGTTGGTTCGAGCAAGGTATATATTCACCCTATTCAAAAAGACCTGCATATTGAGCAAGAGAGTTGCCAGAGTTCTGCTACTTTAGAGGTAGTTAGTCGTAATGATCAGAGTGGCGATAAGCTTACACCAAAGCTAGCCACTCTATGCCTTAAAAGAGCTCAAGAAGAAAATTTGACAGAGTCCCTCGAAGGTAAAAAGATTCAGGGTGTCTTCTACAAACAGTGTCATGCAGAAGGGTAGGACCCAAAGGGATCCCACGTCTGGTTGCTAGACTGTCGAGTGCAGGGCCGCACAGAGAGCATCATTGTTGCGGCTCAGGATGGTGTGATCCTCACTTGAGCCTACTTGGCTCGAGTGCTCAAGAAACCTGTCTCACCTCTCTGTCGTTGCTGCAGGGCTAGTGCCGAGACTCTAGGCCACCTACTGTCGAAGTGCGAACCCCTGCAGTGGACCCTCTATAAGGAGTGACACAACAGAGTCCTCTATCAGGTGGTTCTTGCGTTTATACTAAAGTATGCCATCAAACCACCTGAGTGGATGAAATGGGGATTCTCAGGGTGCACAGGAGTGGGTGTTCTCCTGGGCGAGAAAGTGAAGCTTGCTGTTGACTTCAGTACCCCTACTGAGCGTCAACTCAGGGAGAGGAGACCGGATCTTGCTGTATATGATTACTCGACCAGACGTGTGTTTATCTTCGAGATAGAGTGCACCTGGGACCCGCTAATTCTCGAATGCCAACTAGAGACACGCGAGAAGTATTGGGAGTTTGCAGCAGATCTGGCCTCTCAACTAAGGGGTTGGCGTACCAAAGTCTTTCCCTTGGTATTGGTATTAGGTGATCTTGCCTCCCTTGCAGATTTCACAGAGGAACTCAGGAGCACTCAAATCTTTACCATCTCAGAGATCAACTTCTTAGCCAAAGCATGTCAGTTTGAAGTGCTATGCTCAGCTATGCGGATAATCCAAAGGCAGCTCAGTATCAATTAATTCCACCTATCTGATACTGCAGCAGTTGTCCTGTCCATGTTAGGTTGGTATCTTGTGCCGACCCCGGGTACATTCCTACACGTGGGGTTGAGGGTCTGGAGCCTAATGACACTTCCCAGGGTGTCGATATGATCACGGCTGAAATATTGCTGGTGAGGAGGCAAAGGCCCCTCGGCTTTGAACACGTGGTCCCAAAAAGCGGCGGCAACGCCGAGGGGTTAATCGTAATTACAACATAGAAATTTAACACAATTCTAAAACATATAGGTGAAGGAGAAATGTATTTATTTTAATGACACATTTCCTGTTCATGAGCTGCGTGAACATGTAGACCGCTGCAGGTTACAAAGGTTCCACAAGCATAATGAAAATGAGTGCAGGAAGAGAGGAGCCAGTATGACAGTAACTTAAAAAATGGGCCTAAGTTTCGATCAGCACCAGCAGAGCTCTAAAAGCTAGGTCCAGGTCATTTTAGAAGCAGTTCTACTGTTTCTGCCTCTGCAGAACAAGAAGTACTTTTGCCCTATATAGTACACAAAGTAAAGGTGGCTTAAAAACATTAAGCTGGAATGTTACAATGGTGTGCTTAGCTGGAACTACAGAGTCTAGGTGTTCCTAGCACAGTAGCTGCTAGTAAAATATCTTGAAGAAGAAGGCTTAAGGGGATAAGAAGGTTACCACACCTACATGATATCAAATGTGGTGCCAAGGAATTAGTAAGAGTGATTATGGAGCATTTTCCTAAGTTAGATGGTTGTGGCGGCTTTGGTCTATATCCACCCTATAAAAAAGATGTGCATCTTGAGCAACCCTGAGTTCTGCTACTTCAAGGATAGTTAATTGTAATTACAACATGCAAATTTTACACACATGTATGTGTATAGGTGAAGGAGAAATGTATAATTCACTGTAATGAAACATTTTTCGTACATGAGCTATAAGCAAATATAGACTTCTGCAGGTTACAAAGGCTCCACAAGCATAATGAAAATGAGTACATATGCAATTCCCCTAATTAATCTTACAGAAAGGTTGCTGCATTTACAGACAATAACGATGATGATATTCTTCCTTACATAATTTATCAAATTCAAAGCCCAGTATTCTAGTATCACCAGATTTTGAGCCTGGTAATGTATTTATAAATTGTATTTCAGAAGGCTCGGTCTCATATAAACGGTGTATGGCCAGTTTTCCAACTCAAACAGCTAAATTTAGTAGCAATTACGTTATGATAACCACCACATCCGGAGGTGTGGTCTCATTACGTAGGGTTATAAAACCTCAACGAATCCTTGCAACCTCAGCCTTTTTCTCAGCTCAAACGCTTAACAACTACGACCATCATCGTGTAAAGCTATTACAATGGATACGCAAATGAAGAGTAATACTAACGAGCTTCTAAGCAAGCTCCTCAAGCAATTTGACTCGTTAGAGAACGAGGTGAAGCTCCTAAAAGAAGAAAATGCTCGCCGGAGCGCAAGCATAAACACCTCAGAGACCAAGTCCTCAGAGAAAGAGAACAAGAGCCCGGCCCCGGAGGGGAACAACAAGGAGCGCCGTCCTCACAACAAACGTCCGCGCCTGGAACGCAGCAGGAGCAGTAACTATGTTGTTGATCGCGATCTCCCTCTGCCGGAGATGATGGATCGTCGCTATCCCGATCGTGATCTCGATCACCTGGACGACAACAAAAAAAGGGAATCGACAGGATAAGAACAAGAAATCCAGGTACCGTTCGCCTCGCCGCTTGAAGAGCCCCAAAGAGAGAACACTGGTCTGCAGATCCAGTTCAGACCGAATGTTGAACTCTGAGGAGGAAATAATGGACTACTCCAAGATCTGATTCAGAGGCTAAGGATCAGTCCCATTCAAAACTGGTGGACATGTCGGAGAAAACACGTAAGTTCCTCCAGGATAAGTGCACTCAGAGAGTGCCAAACAGGGAGAGGAGAGAAGTTAGATGACGGTTCCTTCTCCCAAAGATGCCAGCCACGAGACCAGCCCAGCTGGACGCAGTTATGAAGCAATATGCTTCAACTGCAGCCAAGACGACCAATAAGCAGCTGGCAAAAGTGCAGATGCTCCTCCTGAACTTCATGGCACCACTTACAGCTGTCCTAGAGACCCACAACTCGGGAAAGTCGCTGGACTCAAAGAAGGTGATCCAAGCAGTAAAGGCTGGCATTGCTCTCATCGGGAATGCCAATGCCCACCTACTTCACCTCCGTAAGGAGAGGATAGTGGGTGAAATTAATAGAACCCTCTTTCCTATCGTCGGAGACGATAAAAATTTTAATGGGGTTGCCCCCATGATGCTCTTTGGCACGGAGTTTGCCAAACAGAGTAAGGAAATGGTGGAACAAGTCAAGGCTATGAAGTTGGCGATCTCAAAGAAGCCTGAGAAGAAACCGCCGTTTTTTTGTGGTGGCCCCCTCAAAAATAGGGGAGGGGGGGGGGGGCTTCAACCAATTCGGAAGAGGCGGAGACCAAACATTCCTACAAAGAGAAAGGCCATACCCGGCAGGGAGAGGAGGCCAAGCTTAAGGACAAAAGAGGAATTAAAAGTATGTCAAAAAATGTTTTGCAAAAATATTCTGATATTAAGGCTTGTGCAATTGGGCATAGTTCCTGTCGCACAGCCAGACAACCTGCTGGTGGCGGGGAGATTAAATCACTACATAAGCACCTGGAAGGTGATAAAAATGATTAGTGGGTGTTAGACACCACCCAAGGTTACCAGGTGCACTTCCTCCCCGAACCCAAACAGAGGTCACTACTACATACTCCTCAATACTCTGTGGAACAGAGTCAGTTGATAGTGGAGGAGATCAAAGAACTTCTGGGTAAAGGAGCCATAACAGAAGTAAACAGCCCTCGGGGAGGGTTAATCTCAAACCTATTCCTAGTCTCAAAGAAGGACAGAGGACTAAGACCAGTGATAAATTTAAAGTCCCTGAACGGTTTTGTTCACACAGAACACTTCAAAATGGGGGGTATCCACACCCTGAAAGACCTAGTTAATCCAGGGGATTAAATGGCAAAGGTGGATCTGAAAGATGTATACTTCGCGATCCCAATCTACAAAGCTCACTGGCAGTACCTGAGATTTATTTATCAGGAGAAACATCGGCACCTTGGGTCTTTACCAAGACCCTAAAGCCAGTACTAGCTCCCCTTCGGGAGATGGGGGTACGACTGATAGCTTTTATAGACAACATTCTAATCCTGGAGGAGTCCCAGGTTCAAGCAAGACACCATGCGGAGGAATTGGTGTATCTTCTAGTATGTCTCGGTTTCAAAATAAACCAGGTGAAATCTGGCCTAAACCCAAGCCAGACTATGGATTTCCTGGGCTTTATAGTAAATACAGTCCAAATGGAGTTGAAACTCCCAGTGAACAAAATAAAAAAGATGCGTGCGGAGTCGCCGTTACTAATGAGACAAAAAGATGTCTCAGGAAGAGCTCTGGCTCGACTGGTGGGCAAGATGAATGCCACATCACAGGTAACCCCACCGGCTCCACTATTTTATCGCTGCCTACAGATGGCGTAATCAACATCACAGTCTCCAAAGAATTGGTAGACCTGACAAAGAGTCTATGGATGTGGTGCAAGGAGAGAAACATCCACATAATAGCCCAACACCTACCAGGTGTTCAGGATGTCATAGCCGATGCGGAGTCTCGGACTATGAGAGATCAGTCAGACTGGAAGTGGACATGTTTGCATCACGTCTGACAACTCATTACCCAGCCTATTTCAGCTGGCGGCCAGATCCTTATGCAGCAGCAACAGATGCCTTCCTGCAGGACTGGTCTCAAATAAAGGGGTATGCCAATCCACCTTGGAGCCTGATAGGCAGAGTTCTGTCCAAGTTGCAGAGGGACAATGCTCAAATAGTACTGGTGGCACCAGTCTGGAAGACACAGCCCTGGTACCCCCTACTGTTACAGATGTTAGTCAGTGTACCTCATCTGATATCACACAAACAACAAATAATGTTAAACAGAGATCCGGAGGATCTCATCCTTCAACTAGTCGTGTGGTGTATCTCAGGAAGAGATACAGAGACCAAGAACTTTCGGAGGAAGCTAGCTCACTCATGCTCAAGTCATGGAGAACAAAGTCAAATAAGTCTTACGACTCACTTTTTGGCAAATGGCAGAGCTGGCGTTGTTCAAGGGATTCAGATCCCTTTTCAGGTCTTATAGGGGAAGTTGTAAACTTCCTGGCCCACCTATACAAAGAGGGTTATCAGTATAGATCCCTCAACTCATATCGTTCAGCAATCTCATCGGTGCATGAGAGAATTGATGGTTACACTGTGGGTCAACACCCACTAGTCACCAGATTAATGAAGGGGGTCTTCAATGATAGACCACCCTTACCTAGATACACGAGTACATGGAATGTACAAATTGTGTTATCTCATATAGCTTCCTGTTCTCTCTCAATCCACAGATGAGTGAACACCTGACTCTTTGACACCCAGCCCTCCTGGAGCTGTGCTAAATAAGAGTCTCTCCATTGCCTACTTATCCTCAAGGGGACATTACGCATCTTTCTGTGAGGACTACAGTCTAGATTTGTGGCCGGTTCAGGAAGAGAACTTATGCCGTTTAAACATGCTACAATCAAAGCTTATCTGTCCAGTCTCTGCTACTTTCAAATACAAGGGGGCTGGGGTAATCCAAACATGAACCAGATGCCAAGGCTAGAGTACATACTCCAGGGAATAAAGAGTGTGGAGGTAACCTCTGGTGCTGCTCGCTGAGTGCGATTGCTAATCACATTAGGCATTCTTAGCCTTAAGAAGGCATGGGTCGTGGAAAATCCAAGATCACATGATGCCGTTATGCTGTGGGGTGCAGCTTGCTCAGGGTTCATTGGCTTTCTCCGGGTCAGCAAACTCGTTCTGCATATGACCCCAATGCTCACCTGAGCCTGGCAGACATAGCTTTCGACAGCCATCTATCTCCTACGCTGATACGTCTACGGATAAAACAAAGCAAGACGGACCCGTTTGGGCAGGGAGTAGATGTATTTCTGGGGACGACAGGCGCTGAGGCTTGCCCAGTCTGGGCTATCCTTGATTACCTTGGTTGTTGAAGTCCAGAAGCTGGGCCTCTATTTCTGTTCAGCGAGGGCACACCGCTCTCAAGAACTAGCCTTGTGGATAACCTCAAAGCAGCTCTGGAACAAGTCGGAATACGTTCCCAAAGAGAAAAACGGCCACAGCTTTTGCATTGGGGCCGCAACGACAGCTGCCATGAAGGGCCTGTAAGGCTTGATGATCAAACTTTGGGTCGGTGGAAAAGTGAGGCCTACAAGACATACATCAGGCTGTCTCAGGATCAACTGGCTGTGATTTCGAGCACTCTTGCCTCACCATCTCCAGGTTAGGCAGGCTAGATCCTGACTGTAACTTTAGCTTCTTACTCTATAAACCGTGTCTATTTATTATTGTGATAAATGTTTCCATTCGTGTCATGGGACAGGCTGTTCCAGCTTGTTGGACGGAAGAGGCAGTCTATTTTGGGCTGCTTGTCCCATGCCAGAATGCGCATAAGATCCATTAGGACGAACAGTAGTAATAATTATGTAGACATTGAAATCAGCAATGGTGGGTAGCTCATCACCGAGCAAGCTTTAGGCCTGGCATCGGGACACAAACACTCATTCCCCCTCAAGATACCTACACACACAACCCCATCACCTGATGAAGGTTGGCTATGATAAGCGTTATGGAGCACAGGTCAAGAAAAAGGCAAAGGCTATAAAGGTAAGACCCTGGACGTTAATTAAAAATAATATAGGAGTGTAGGGACGTGCAAGTGTGAAATTGCCTCTCCAATGGCTTCACCACTTTGGGGTTTAAGTCCTAACACTACAGAAAGGAACCTTAATTGACGGTCATAAACACACACGTGTTGGTTATGTTAAAGAATGCAAGATCTTCCTCTTGCATTTTACCAACTCACTAACAAATGAGGCAGCCCTGACAAAACACATCCAAAAACAGTTGGTTATTTCCATAACATGTCAGAATATATGCCAACCAACCCAGTTGAGAGTTAAAGGAGACAAAATGATTATACCAAAGAGTAAAGAAGCAGGCATTATGGTATTTGATTTTATTAATAAACACAGAGGTCTGTTGGTACTCTCAGATGATAAGTAAAAGACACAAATCCTTGTTTACTGCAGTATGTATGGGAATTCTTGAGTATGAAGCAGTGTGGGTGACTGGACTAGAGACTCATTTGCGAATCGAATGGAGAAGGCCATCAATATTTCTATCAAGAATCAAAAAGAGGAAGGGTGGAGACATGCACGGATGTTCGGCCATGTCCATCATGTGTATAAGATGCTTTCTCAGCAGGGGTACACCAACAGTTGTGTAGCCTTCCTCACCAAAATGTCACCACACTCACATGCCACCACACTCCCATGCCACCTCCGAAATTGTAGAACCTCCTTACGCTACTCTAATGACACCATCTTTACCCCACAAAACTCAATACCCTATGGCCCAGAACATCTATTTCAAAAACTGGATTGTGTTGGACAGAAATGTATGGGTATAGCACTGAGAAACCTGAATGCTTCGTACAGGGGGTGAATGTTAGAAGATGGTAGAACTATTGGTGGTGGAGCTGGCAGACTCGCAGATGGGCTCATACATTCCCTAAAAAACTATTATGGTGGGGTAATTCGAAGGTACAAGAGGGACCTGAAGAGTATGGTTCAAGCAGTTCTAGCATGGTAGTTATGTTCAGTAGAAATTTGATTCCAAAAATGCTACATCAGGAAAAACAAAACTAAACATCATAACATCCACTTTACTACGTGCCTTGTGGTAAACACTCTTAGTCTTAGACCCACCACAGAGGAAGTGAGAGCTTTCCTAAATTTTGCCTGCCAAAAAATTAACCTTTGCTGTGGGTGACCACGCTCACTTTCAATTAAAAATTTACTTCCATCTTCACTCTATCACTGTGTTAAACATTTATATATAGATCTTCTAAATTACTCTGTGGTGACCAATAGTTACGTAACTACGTTTTATGCAGATTTATGACTACAGACTTTTGTAGAACTCATTCCGATTTAATTTTATGTTTACTACTTCACTTTCACACCCCTTTATCTAAATCCTGCATTAGTCACCTTTACTATGTGCTTTTCCATGTGCTTCATTACTCTCTCACAAGTAATAAAATTCTATTCTTGGACCATCAAAGCACAGTCATAGTAAACTGCACTTTGGTCTTGAACACGACATGATCATGTCCGAGGAGGAAGCCCACCATGCTGCAACAACTTCAGGCTGCACAGCCCCACCAGCCCCACCCTTAACCCATGCAGCTGTCAGCGTGAAACTGTCCCCATCCTGGCCCACCGACCCCAATGTGTGGTTCCTACAGATTGAGAAGCAGTTCAACACTGGAGGAATAGGAAGGCCCACCAACCCCAATGTGTGGTTCCTACAGATTGAGAAGCAGTTCAACACTGGAGGAATAGGAAGGCCCACCAACCCCAATGTGTGGTTCCTACAGATTGAGAAGCAGTTCAACACTGGAGGAATAGGAAGGCCCACCAACCCCAATGTGTGGTTCCTACAGATTGAGAAGCAGTTCAACACTGGAGGAATAGG
>JAODVQ020129969.1:0-15842 GCA_025400075.2 Phenganax stokvisi
GTAGGAGGAAACCGGAGTACCCGGGGAAAACCTACGACTTTCGGCAGAGTAGTTGCCAAACTCTTTTCACATGAGAAAGTATAGTCCGCATTGAGAATCGAACCCACAACCTCAGTGGTGAAGGGCGTATATCCTAGCGACTGTGCCACCGAAGCCCACAATCTTATCAGTTTGTGTTCTCAACTCTTGAAGAGTGATTGGATTCAGAATTTGAGACTTCGATCGCCATTTCTTCAAGTACATTCTCATCTGAATCTGTATCTTCAACTGGCTCAAATGCATAAGGTTGAATCATTCCTGCGCCCCCTTCAATCATAATATCTTCCCCACAGTCTTCTGAGCTATATCTCGAAGAACTATCGCTTGAACTTTCGACTGAAAACTCCATTTAGGCTTTAATATTTTGCTGTGTGTTTGTAGTTTTCAGTATTGTAAAAAGGTTTGCAAGAAGCGAAAAGCGCACATTGACGTCACAAGGCAGTACCGTTTTAGTAGATAGAAATTCGGGGTTACTGCCCCTCTCATTAATTATTCAAAATGGCAGCTGTAATTGTGCAATACCACCCCCTCCCCCAAGAAATCTCGATCAAAATCTCGATCAAGATCTCGATCAAGTTCTCAAACAAGTTCTCGATCAAGTTTTCGATCAAGTTCTCGATCAAGTTACTCTTTATCCAACAATTTAAAGTGAACTTTTTCTCTCAAACTTTTTTTTTAATTGTTAATTTTATCCCAAAACTCGAAATGACCAAAAGGTAGAGTGTTTATTCCATCTTGTAGGATGTGTCTTTTATCGTTGTCAAAATTTAAGGCTAATTTGTTAATAAACTCAGAATAAAGTTTATGGTCGTGTGATCTAATGATATTCATTTTCTATAAATTTTCTTTCTATCTTCTAAACACTCGTTGTAGTCTTTATGTTTAATTTCATTAGCTATCACTGATTTTTTTATCCCCTTACATTTTTTATTGTCTTTATCGTTATCTAAAATATAGCTATAACATTTTGACCTCAATCCAATAAATTTTTTAATATTTTCCTCACAACATTCATCCTTAAAAACATCTAAAACTTTTTTGTTTAAACCTTTAATAATATAAGGATTGTCTATTATTATTTCTGAGGTATCAAAATATTCTTCTAAATCTGGGGAGATGTCTTTGTAGAAGTCTTCCATCTTAATTTCATAACATAAAGAGTCTGTATTGTTGAATGAAAGTTTTGATGAGCCCCCTCCTCATTTTTTCTTTACATAATCATAATGGAAATTAAACACTTTAAGTTTGGAGATATCTAAGATACTCATTCCTACATAGATTGGCTTGTTTAAGACAATCTTCTTTTTATACAGGTGAACTGAGACAGGATTTTCGCTGAATATTTTACATCCTTTATAAAAAGGTTTATTGAACAACTTTTGTGCTTTTTTAGTATTACTTACGATTTGTATATGTACTCTATTTCTTAAGTTTTCCATCGTCTTTCCGAAGACGGAATTATTCATTAGCTTGAAAAAATCTTCCTCAAATTTATTCTTGGCGTTTTTTCTTAGCTCGATGTATTGTATAATATAAGGCTCCATCCATGAAGTTTCTTTAAATTTTATTCCTTTATGTATTTTTTCTAAGATTAATCCCTTTTCTAAGTAATATTTTAATGTAGAATGATGAACAACATACTTCTTCTTTTCATATAGAGTAGGCATTAACTTTCCCCTCAATCTTTCTGGAGCTAGTGGAAGATCAGAGTGTGAGTCGTGGAGATGTTTTGGATAGATGAGATCTACTTCTAAAATACATCCTTCGGTCGTTTCACCAAGATTCTCCCAAGAACTTAGTCTTCTTCGGTCATCCATTTAAAACCATGAGTAGGTAACTTTTTACTCATTGCCTATCCATAAAGATTATTTGCATCTAAATATTGAAGAAATCTTGAAGGTAAACTTGGATCATAGTTTTTTAAGTATTTATGATTAGCAATAGACTTCCTCTTCGTTATCATAGAGACACCACCTCTTATCCCATTTTCAATCAATAAATGAATGTTTATATTGTGTAGTAGTTCTAATTGTAGCCTTGTTTTTTTCAAGAGGGCATCCCATGATAAGCCTGGAGATTTATGATACCATGCTGGGTCTAAGTTGTAATTTTTTAGACAGACGTTTCTAAATTCCTCCTTTATATTGGCTAATAGTAGTACATTGGTTTTTCGATAGAGGTCTTGATATTCACCTAGGGACTTCACTCCGAAGGTTTCCCAAACTTTTTAGCATGGAGGTAATCTTCCTTAGAAATATTACATTTATTTAGTTTTGAATAGAAGAGCCTCCTTGGTGGAAGGCTCTCCTCAAGTAGTTTTTCCTTATTATCTACATAATCGTAGGGAAAGACTCCTTTTCTTTTTGATAATGTGATGCATTCCTCATTTTTAAAATAAGATTATAAGTTTTCAAGCCTTTCTGAATTACTTGCTAAACTTCCCAAACTACTCGCCATAAATTTAAAAGAGTCTAAAAATCTTAATTTACGTTTAATTTTTATCATTTTTCCATCTGTATTCTTAAAAGAGTCTACCATAACTTCGTTTGTAAAACTTATTTATTTTTCCTCAGACTTTGCGATACAATTAATTTCTCCCTCGGAGACTCCTAAATTTCTAATAAAAAGACGCGCGTCATAATTTTCTAAATTATGAATAAATGCTGGAATAAAGTCTGTTTTTTTTTAGTTGTAGATTACATTTTTTGTGGGCGGCTCCACGATATTTTCCTGAGAAATGACAATGATCCTTTACCTTTTTCATCTCACTTTTTTCTTCATTAAAGTCTTTTGTACAAACGTAACAACTTGTTGCGTTGTTGAAGTTTTTTAGATCCTCCTTGGTTAAAATTATATTTTTTGGAAACTTAAACAGATGATAAAGTTCCTTAATAATTTCTTCAAGTTTTTCGACAAAAACTTGAGCCACATCTCTTCCATCGTCTAAATGAGTTATTAGTTTGGACTTAAATACTTTTTCATCAAAAGACTTAACATAAATGCCAAATCCACTATGTATATGTTCTTGATAAAGATACGTAGATTTTCCTTTTTGTTGTTTTACAGACTAGTATAACATTCAAAATCGGCGTATATCAGAAAAGGAACTCTAGATTGATGTTGATGATTTTTAAACTCTATGTAATCTCCTTCTTGTGGCATAATAGTAACTACAGGCTCTTCTTTACTACAATATTCTAAATGTTTTTGAAGAATACTTTCCTTTCCAAAATAATTCAGACATCTATCGCAAATATAAATTTTTTCTTTATGCTTTGTTGCTTGTGATTTCATAAGTCTACTCAAGTTATTAGAACGTAAAATTTTCGAATGATTGCACAATCACAGGCGCCATTTTGAATACTTAATGAGTGGGGCAGTAATCCCGAATTTCTATCTACTCGCTTTGCAATCGCAGGTTCGCTCGGATGTACATCATGGGAGCCACCGAATATGCAAAATTTTACACTTTTATCGCCCAATATCTAGACTTTTATTTTGTTTTGAGTCATAAGACCTGGCAGGAAAGGTAATTATCATGCAATCTTTAAATTAAGCCTAAGTTGTTCTGAAGTCTGACTTCCCCTTTAAGTTTGTTTATTTGTTCGAGAGTACATAGAAGTATTTTCAACAACTTACCTTTCAAAGCATTGTTTTAAAGCAAAATTTCAAGCAAAAAACTTAGCAATGTCTCTCGCTATAAAAGCTTCCGTGAATGGCATGTAAACCCTATGACCAGCGAACTTTACTGCGGCAATTTATATATTCTCAGCTGTACGGGCGCATACGTACGTACGCACAATGAACTGTATATGATCTGGAATGCTAACACCATAAGAAAGCGCCTATAATTGGATGAAGTCAACCGGATAACTAGCATTTTCTCATCTCCTGGCTGAAACGACCATATATTTTTGTCTTGGCTCTATGTGTTTACACCATAAAAACACTATTTTTTCGTTGGCTAATGGGTCAATTTTTGTAAAACTTTGAAAATAAGTGTATTTAACACAGAACTCTATACACTATTTTGGAGGTTTAAATGTTTAAGTGCATCTCGAACTTTCAAAAACGCAGAAAAAACGCCAAAAATCCCGCGGACGTTTTGTAATATTCGTGTTTGTTTCAATTTGTTTCGACAACAGTATAATTTTGTCGAATTTTATTGCATTTTACAAAACTAGTGGAAGATTTAACTTCCAAACTTCCTGAGTATAAAAATGCTATTTTTCTAAAAAAAATTTTGAAAAGGACTGGGTCTACCTGCAAAGTGAGCTCAAAATTGGCCTCAATTTCCCCCCCCCCCCTGACAAAGCGTTCCAGATATATTTACATTTCACTGGTTTGTAAGCATAACAAGGCCAATTACTTCCGGTTCAGAAAGGTGACGTCACCGGCACTGGTTGTCTGTATATATCTACTCACTGCATATTGTGGTTCTAAGCACTATGTGCTGATGATTTGTTTAAAGGTAAATTTTCCATGCATTCAGACATCCAAGGTCTTTTCCATGCATTCAGACATCCAAGTTTCGAACGGTATTTAGTTAGTGAAACATCAAATTTCATAAATTGTTGTACCGCAGGATTTTCAGTGCTGCTTTAGTGATCCAAAAACAGAAAATGTAATTCGGCCGACAGCTGTTTTACCTTGCTGCAAACTCTTACAGACTCACATCCAACAATTTATCAACTGTGTATACTTTTCTAAAAATAAATGATGCCTAACTTAGGTCCCAACCAGATTTTTTCCAATAATCGAATTACAAGAACGAGAAAGAAAACTAAGCTCAAAAAATTATCATGCCCTAATGAATCATTCGAGAAAATGTTTCAAAACCTAGCACTAAATGGGAGAGTGGCAATACAACAATGCAAACAAATGTGTTAGAATAGAAAGGACAGTTTTATCTTAATGATAGTTACAGCTATATTAAATTTAGTATGAAATGTGTTTGTATCTCTCCATTGATTAAGGGGTTAGATTCAGCAAGCGAAGGCATATCGTTGATTTCTAAAGTCATCGAAGATGAACTTTCTATTCCTTGTCATGTTCTTATGGGTGCAAACCTTGCCAGAGAGGTGGCTGAAGAAATGTTCGTTGAAGCAACAATAGGCAAGTCATACATCTTTTAATAATTTACTACACATCTTTTCTAGCCTGAGGCACGGCAGAGACTTGTTGGAGCTAATTGCAACAGATTTAAAACTTAGAAAATTACAGTGTTCTAATTTTTTCCAACAACTGTCTGCTACGCAGGCTATATCTTCCCGAATTGTGGCTACGTAATGATTAGTCCCGCGAGTGACTGCTATCGAATTCTCAAGGGTCTATGGGCTGATTTCGATTTTGCATTTTTGTCGAATTTAATATACAAAACTTTATTTTTCTATTATTAGAATCTAACTTTATCTAAAATCAGGACTTATGTTTATAAAGGTACTTGAACTTAAGTAGACGTTTAGAAGCTTTAATCTTTGGGACGAAAGCCTTTTATAGTAAATTCGACACTGCAAGATCTCAAATGAGCACATAGCGAGATTATGCTCTAAGAGGCAGTAGCACAGGTTAGAGACTAACTGATGTCCAACTTAGGCTTCAAGCCTATGATTTTAGCGTAAGTGGCCGCCACTATCCTAGCAAGTGCGCTAAACAGAGACTGTCACCCCCAGACGTCATCTTGAAAATTATTCGTTCGGGGGGATGAACACTTCTCTGTAGGGCACTTGCTAAGATAATGCCCGCCATGAAAATTGCAGGAAAATCGACTTACACATTTGTGGGGCAGTCGGATATCTGTTATTCTCTAATCTGTGGCAGTAGGGCTCGCAGACGCAGTATTGATTTTAATGAACAAGTAGTACTGTAAAAGGCTAAGTGGTATAAATAAGACTTTAAGTCTTTAACAATAACCTGGTAATGACTTGATGCATTAATCATTCTAACCTCGTGAAGCTTCTATGTCCCCCAAAGCAGTAAAATTGCTTAATTTGATGGCGTGTTTAGTCATAGTCATAGTCACTTTGTGTGACTGTGAATTCTTTTGGTACTTCTTGAGACTATAAGTTATTAGGCTTTAACTCCCGCTTCCTTGCCCCACACGAAGTTTTACATCCGTTCGTTGAATAGAAGTCGAGACAAACGTGGGCAGAACAGCCTAATTTTGATCCGCCATGATGTACACGGTAGTGAACCTGCAATTAAGGAGCGGTGTTTCGTTGTGACGTCATTGCGCGCGTAGTACAAATGACTACAAACTTAGCAGTATTGCAATGAGCAAAAATTACTTAATTCACTATTTGAGCAAAGTAAGGAAAGTGATGAGGAAGATGTGATGCAGAAGACAGCAGAGAAAATCGTTTATGGTCAAATAGGGCAGGGCCTGTTTTAACGAAATTTCGATGCGCCACACTTCACAGCAGGCGTCATCAATGACGTCACTCTGTGGCATCATCTTTGAATTGTTGTGTTATTATGTAGAGCGCAATGGTAGAGCGTAATGACTATGTACAAGGTGTCTCAAAAATATTTGGCACAAAGGCATTTTGGAGTTGTGGACTTCAGCACATCTAAAGCAAAGTTGAAACTTGAAACTTCAACTTTCAATACTGCACATTTTTCATTCAATACTTTACAGTTTTTATTCAATACTAAGTGTGCAATACTGCACGCTAAAATAGGGCCTGAATCAGGGCGTGAAAGTAAAAAACTCACACGCGTTTAAAACCTTCGCAGGAACAGACTTTGACGACGATTGTGGGTAAATGTGATGTCGTATTGATAATGCTGCTGCTCCAGAATGAATAATCTTTAAAATCTGTACATGACACAAACGACCTGTTGACTCTGGGCCATAAAACCAGAAGTTTGGTTTATCGCAAGGATGTAGCAATTCCAACCAAATATTTGATATAGCCTTTAACCTTCTGTGCAGTAACATAGTATTTAGTAATATGCAACACACTTGTTATTTACCAATCATTTTTGCAGCTGTAGGCAGCTTCCTATTCTTGATGATGGGTTTTTCCCGTACCAGTCCATCTATGCACTTATACACCCTGAAGCCACTGAAATTACCGTTACCAGTAAGATTGTGTTATAATTATATGTTAATAAGTTTTGATGTTAATATTATTCTTAGATGGGGCCGCAGTAATTGGCTTGGGCTGTTGTGGACTCCCTGCCATAAAACTTGTTCAATTAACGCAAAGCTATTAAATTAAATTAAATTAAATTATTTCTATAGTACTTATCTTAAAAATCATTAAAAATCATGAAAACCTCTCTTTGCATGTCATAGTCTGTCTTTCAAGTCTTACTAATAGGTTGCTTATTGTGCATCTCATTAATAAATGTACTCCAGTGCACGCTGTCTTTGTGTGTATCTATAAGATTATCCTAAGGTTGGCAAGTTTTATCACGAATAATTAGCAATATATAAATAAATGCATCTCAAGCTTCGTTGGAAAGTAAAAAACTACGACAAAATGTAGTACAATAACTAAATATAAATGAACTTGGATATATTTTCTAACTTTCTGTGAAGTGTTTAGCTGTAAAATGCATTGGAAATATATCTAAATTTGCTCATTTAAAACTATATTTTCAGTAAAATTTGTTGAAATTTAGTTGGTCGATAGGCAGGATCCCATTTGCTCAAAAAACGCCATCCGAAAGAATCCCGAGGCAATCCTATTGGCTACTGAAAAGTCGCAGAATCTTCGACATTTCAACAGCCAATAAGATTGCCTCCAATTGCCTTGGGATTTTTTCGGATGTAGACGTTTTTCGAGCAAATGGGATCCCGCGTATCGACAAACTAAATTTCGATAAATTTTACTGAAAATATAGTTTTAAATGAACAAATTTACATATTTTTCCAATGCATTTTACAGCTAAAAACTTTATAGAAACTTAGAAAATATATCCAAGTTCGTTTATATCTAGTTATTGTTACTACATTTTGTGGTAGTTTTTTAGTTTTCAGCGAAGTTTGAGATGCATGTTTTTATGTATTACAACCAGTGATACCAACTTATTCGCAATAAGGTTGCCAACCTTAGGATAATCTTGTTTTAGAAACAATGACTGGATGCGTGAGAACATAGTCGATGAGATGCACAATAAGCAACGTATTAGTAAGACTTGAAAGACAAACTACGACATTCAAAGATAGGTTTTCATTATTTTAAATTATTTTTAAGATAAATACTATAGAAATAAGTGTATAGGCGGCATACGCATAGTTCGGCTTTCTATGTTATCTCTCGATACAATCTGCCAATATACGGCAGCACTTCACTTACGATAGTAAGTTCTAGTAATAACAATATGGTCTATATGCGCTCAAATGAATTCGTTGTTGTCACCAGAAATGTGCATGATTTTTCATGAAAACGTATTTATCTTAGGCTTGTTTTGATGGAAAGATTGGAGAAATTTGTTAAACGAATATATCATTATTGTGTAGGCTCTTATTACTTTATAGTCATTCAAACTGCCCAACGACAAGAAGTTAACAATACCAGATGGAAGCAGACTCTACAGTTTTACAAGTTTATGTCCTTAAGCGGTCAGTCATTTGTACCATGTACAGTTTGCACCAACATTCCACATAGCATTATCAATACAATGTCGAGTCAACCTATGAACGTCGTCAAAATCTGTTTCTTCGACAGTTTTAATTGTCATGGACTTATCATTTTTACGCCCAGTTTGACCATAAAATTTCCTCTGCTGTCTTCTACGTTACACCTTTCGTTATCAATTTTGTTACTTCTTCTTAAATAATAAATTGAGTAAGTTTTTGCTCATTGCAATGCTCCTACCCAATTGCCGACTTCCATTTGACACAAAGATCGAAAGCTTTGTGTGGAAGATAAGCAACATATAATCTTTCATTTGAGCTAAACTTGTTCTGAACTCTGACTTCCTTTTTAACCATTCTTCGCTCCTCCTTAGTATAATTGGTTCCTAGTTTAACGTCACCGTCTGTAACAAATACTTCCACTTCGGTGATTTTGGAAAGAGCACGTGTCTTGGCTATATGTGTTCACATCTTAAAAAGGGCTCCTTTTTCTTTGGTTTATGACTCCATTTTGTGAAACTCTGAAAATAAGTATATTCAATGTAGAACTATACTACTTTGGAGGTTTAAACATTCAGGTGTGTCTCAAACTTTTAAAAACTAGGAAAAAAGTCAAATAATTACGCAGATCTTTTGCAATTGTTTTTTGACATTTTTCGGCAGCACTACAATTTTTGTCTAAGTTTATGACATATAATATGAATTAAACTTTCACTATTTACGTTTACATGTATATTTTGTAATTTATGCAAGATTTAATTTTAAAACTTTATGAATATACTTTTTTTTAAAAAGAAATTTAAAAAGGCTGGGTCTGCCTGCAAAGTTACTGCGAAGTTGCCTTCAGTTTTCCCCCTAACTTAAACATTTCAGACATAATAATGTACTTCAATGATTGGCCAGCGATTTCGCGCGTGCTCGCAAATTAGTATTTTATCTTGGCAGGCAGGCTGGCTCTGTTTTTAAGTGTTTGTATGGCTAAAATCCCATCCCACTGCCGAAAAGTTGCCTGTTTCAAGCGAGATCTCGGCAAGCAGGCCAGCCTGTTTTTCTATGATAAGGCACCGGATTATTTTCTGTTTAATCGACTTCGCGGTGCAATCTCGCCTAGCGTACATGTAGACAGCCCCTTGGTTCTTGCAGACAAGTATTAGACAGATTTAGATCGAGGATGCCGACTTTAAGACGATGTGAGTGATGCAAGATGGCGCGAAAACATGGTGTTTTATTTACTGGCGACGTTGTCTTGGCGATTCTCAGGGCGTTAAAAGCAAATTTTGACATCCTATGTAGGAGGCCAGCTTTTTCAGTGTAGTTTCTCGGTGAAAACAGTACGTACACAATGAAAATCGAACAAGTTACTTCAATAAACTGTTGTTTTGTAATTTTTGACTTTTTTCAGATTCATTTATCTACATATATGCATAAATTTAATTGCAAGTTGTACAAAAATTTGTTGCTGGTTTTGCTAAGGTGCAGTCTACAGCAACCGTGCCAAATATAAAAACAAAAATTATGCTTCATGCCGGTTTCAAATAAGATATTTTTTTCCTTGTTTTGTTGCCTATCCCTGACCAATCTAGATCTAGCATTTGTAGTTTTTCAAACTTTTATTTTCAAGTCAGTTGACGTTTCCATTCTTACATAAGTATTTTTTATTAAAATTTGTATTAAAACTTGGAAAACTATTGTGGTATAGTATTGTACTCATATTTATCGCTGTTGGTCGAGCATGATATGGCCAAAAGAGAAAGAATTTTATTCTTTTGAAGATTTTAGTCAATGAGAAAAATGTATATTCGAAACATAAAGTGTCTTAGGTTTATCTTGGCATCCTACTTTTATATCTCAATCTGTTTTTGTCAACAACATGATGGCGTCCTGGACCCAGAACTTGCACATTAATTTGAAGTTACCTGTGTCATCGATCTAATTCTCTATTGATTAGATTGCAATTGTCACAAATTACATCCGGGCGTGGTAAGTGCACCAGTGCGCACTGGGCTTTACCACTGTCATGAAATTATGCTTATTCTTTGATTTTCCACAGGCACGTGGTTTTTAAAGTGCAGGTCATTGAGACCTTTTTCTAGTGTGCTATATGTGTTTAATGCATTAATTATTTTCGTAGGTTGCAATGTTGAAGAGCATGGTCCAATATTGAGAGATGTTTTTCACTGCAGATATTTCAAGATCAATACTGTTTCTGATTCTGTCACTGTAGAACTCTGTGGTGCATTAAAGGTAACTGTTTGCAATTGAGTTATTAGGGAACTTTAAGCATGCATGCAGGACGGTAGGCAAGGACGAGGGTGAGTTGAAAGTAGATAGAAAAGAGCCGATTCTAACATACATTTTACCTCTTTAAATCAGCCTAATTAATTGCCCACCCAATTCCGGGGTTTTGTTCGAGGTCATCTTTAAATCGGCCTAATTAAACGCCTACCCAATTCGAAGGTCCCCAATTTTTTACCTCTTTAAATCAGCCTAATTAAATGCCTACCCAATTCCGGGGTTATGTCTGAGGTCATCCTTAAATCAGCCTAATTAAATGCCCACTAAGTTAACCTGGGGTTGTGTCCGCGGACATTTCCCAAGTCTTGGTGTATTATATTACAAATTTTTAAAAAAGATAAAAATATGGTGTATAAAAATCGGCGCTTTTCTATCTACTGTGTAAATTTGATTTGTTTTGTGTATTATAAAATAAAAGGAGAAATGAGTGAAAGGCTAGCTTATATTCCTTATTTTAAGAAAAAGATGATTATGTCAGATTGTGATTGTGTAGTTAAGATGATATATGATTATGAAGAGGGGGATGAGGAGTTAAAGATTACAAAACAGTTTGAATTTAAACAAGTAGAACCTAATAAATTATTAAGATTAATTAATTATGGATTATTATATTTGTTGTGTAGAGCTTTAAATAAGGGGTATAAAGTAAAACACACATATATGAAAAAAGTAGGAAAAATGTGCAAAAAAGATAGAGATGTGTGGCATAATACTTTAGTGAAGGAATTGAAAGATTCGGGGTATCTTGATAGTGATGATAGAATAGTTGAGATATATAAATTAAAAGATAAAGAATTTATTTGTAAACATGAGTTCGTGTGATGATTGTAGTTTAACAGATATATTTATGGGTTATGAGCATGATGTGTGTTGTAGAGATTGCTACAAGACTTATTATAAGATTAAACAGATGGATTATTATTTAATCGACGAAATAAGACCAACAGACTTAAAACTAAGGTTGATGAGTGATATGAAGAAATTTGCGGAGCAGTATAAAGAAAACAATTTCTTGAATGACTGTGATTATGGATCTATGGTTGGACAAAATAAGAATTGATATGTCTTGGGCGAGATTGGATATATACATCAGAGAGAGTTGAGAAGAATGTTTAATAATTATTATGATTATTATATAGAAAATTTATTATGTGAAGAAGAGTCTTGAAAGAAAGAGTCTGATTTTAAACTTGAGGATAAAATTGTTAATGTATTAATGAAAGAGTATGAATATTCACACCAAGACTTGGAATTTTATCTCTGTCATTGTGGATCGTTTGAGTTGGTAGAGTATAAAGGTAGGTGGGCTTGTACAAAATGTTATCTTGTTTCTAGTAGTTTTTGTTTTGATTATTCCTACTATGATATGGATAGAGTTATTCCAAGGAGAAAAATTATTTACAAGTCAAGAATTAGTAAAGAAAAAAAAAGAGAAATTTATCAAAAAAAATTAGATCGATTAAATAAGAGGTTGTTGAACGTGAAGAAGAAATTTGATACTAGAAAAGCAAAAGAGGAGATGAAAAAACTAAAAGAAGAGAAAAAACAAGCTGAGAAAAAGAGAGTAGAGGAGGGAAAAATATTACTAGAAAAAAAGAGGCAAGAGATTAAAGCAAGACAACACAAAAACAACATTAAAAAATGGATCAACAACAAACACAGCTAAATAATAAACGAGAAAAACTTTTAAAACTTGCAGATACAAAAGAAATTAAACATTCTGTGACTTATATTAAAAAGCCTCAGAAAGACACTTGAAAAAATATACAAAGACTATCAACAAACCCAGCTCAATGAGACGAATGAAATTATATCAGACACGACTATTGGAAAATTTTCTGAAGTTATGCAACATTTTGAAATGATTGATGATTCAACAGGTCTTGGGAAAGAACTGTCAGATAAACTATTTAGACAAGATGTGAAATTAATATTGGCATACATTACTCCATATATTCCGCTTATTGGAGTTTTATCAGGTGGAGTTATTGTTAGCAAACATGTTATCCATAAGAAGAGTACATTTCAACCCAATTATGAAGAGGCTGAGAAAGATCAAACAGAAGGAAATTGATAATTGTTAAAAAATATAAGTAATTAAATTGTATATCCCTATTAAAGACATAAAGTATGGATAAGAGTAGGCTAAGAAGGAATCGGGTGACTAAAAAAAATCATTCATTAAATAAAAAAGAATGTCAACAAGAATCATCAAAAAATCATACTCCCAAGTTAAAGGTGGAAATTTGGGTATTATAATAGAAATGTCAAGCAAGGCGAAACAGTTTGTGCCACCTAATTTTGAAACAAAAAAGGATCCTTTTAACATGATTATTGTTGGTTCCACTTGTAGTGGCAAAACTCATTATTTACTTAGATTTCTTGAACAAAAATTTATGGGATATTTTGATTATATTTTTCTAATTTGTCCAACTTATGAATGGAATAAAACTTGGCAAAATTGGCAATATGATAAAAATCAGAATTTTTTTGTTGTTCAATGTGAACAAGAGAGGGGTAGAGTCATTCTTGAAACTCATTGTAGAGTTTGCAAAAGGTACAAACTCGCTCATTATACTTGATGATTGTGCATCTGGAAAATTTGTAAATAATAGAACATCTGAATTAGTAAATTTAGCATTTTCAGCAAGACACTTTGGTTTAAGTACGATTGTGATTACTCAGCAACTTACATCCATTGCTAAACCTTATCGAGAAAACATTTCTAGACTTGTTACATTTTACAACCCAAACAAAGAAGATATGGATATAATATTTAATGACTATTTAGGTGATGTTTCAAAGGAGGAGAAACATAAAATTTATGAAAAGGTAAAATGTATTAAATACTCCAAATTATATATATCCTCAAGATATCCATATCATTCCTTTGTGAGCTCACTTGTCATATCTGTGACGATGTCATCAACAACTTTCATGTCACTTAGTAATTTAGTTTCATCTGATTCTGAAAACTCTCCAGTTCTCAAAATGGTGATGATTCGATTACAAACTTTTTGAAGCAACACATACAAATTTATATTGTTCTACTCGTCTTGTAATATTACTCTTTGTAATCCAAGCTGTGATAAATGCACCAACTCCAGTAATGACAAGAGTCAATGGATTAATGACACTAGTTCCAGCTCCAACAGCTGTCAAGCCAAGTCCTGTTGATTGTAATGAAATCTTGGTACGATTTATTTTTTTGTATTTTTTATGATTTGTTAAATACTTGTTAAAATAGTTGTCATAAATTCTAGGCAGTTTATTACAAGTTTCTTCATTAATTTTATTTGATATATGATTAAAGCTTTTATGTAATGGGTTTTGATTCATTTATTTAATATTGCACTTCTTTGATAATTTTGTTTTCAAAGTTTACAATTCCATCACTGATGATAAATATTTTACACAACACATTTGCACTCGTTGCTTTCTTTTTAATTTCAAGCAATACACCATTTTGAGTATCGACTAATTTTTTACCCTATCCAATAACATGCTTATCTTCAATAGTTCTAAGATCAATCACCAGAGCAAATTTATCCTTGAAAAACTTTCTTATGTCCATGTTGTTGGTATTATAGTTTTTCATAAAGAATCTTTTTGCTTCTGGATACAAGTCTTCTTTTTTGATGCCTTGACTATAGACACAGTTTGGAACTCCTTCAATGGTTACTTTGACAGACTCTATATATGGATACAAGTATTCTTCACTATCTGTAATAGTTTTATTTCTAAACAACAGAACAATGGCAGCCATGCTCTTTCTTGGAAGGTTCATTGTTTCATTCACCAAAGTACTTGCTTTATCCCATTCTACTGTTTTCATCAATGTTATATGTTCAAAGTTTAATGATCTTCTAGTATCATAACCATTTACTGATTGTTCGGCCAAAGTGTTATTTTCAATTGTTTCATACTCTAGTTCAACATTTTTTAAATCGTATCCTTCTACACTTTCACCAGATTGTGCTACCATGCTACTTGAAGCTTTTCGAAGTGTCAATTTAAACTGGAAATTGTGTCCCATCGAATAAGGAGAATACAATCCATGATCTCCTATGATTTTATCGAGTTTAATCTTTTGTTTTGTTCCATGTACAGTTTGCATCAGGGCGTCTGATACTTTTTGAGTAGTCCCAGTTTTTGCTCCATCATCTGAACCCGAAATCAACTTTCGTCTATTTCCATTTGCAATTCTATATTCTACTAGTTCATCTCCTACATGTTCAGGCAACCACAAATCCTTGTGAACTTCAATTTCACTTTGACCATTGTTATCGTAAACGTTTTCACCTCCAACGCTTATAGTACGTTTTTCAACAAGTAATTTCCCAAGATTATTCAAGAACCAAGACTTGGTGTTTTTGTTTTTAAAATCAAACTTTAGATTCAAGCTATCAGGAACCAAACAAGTATCTGGTTTTAATTTTGGTATGTCCACATATATTTCTTCTTCAGGATTTGCCTTGTTTGGATTAAATGTAATTGTATGTTTTGTTCTAATGCCTTCGAAATCAGACATTTTGAGTTTTTTGTATCCAGGAATTAATGTTTCCATTTATTATATGTAGAAATTTATTTTTTTCTTCTACGTTTGTTTTTATACATATCATAAACTAGCCATACTAAGAACATTGCTAATAACCACAAGTGGTTTGCTAAGAATTTTATTCCTATGGCTCCTAGACTTAATATAACCCCAATTACACCTAATACAGCACCAGCAGTAGGTCCTACTTTTTAAGGATTTGCGAAGCAAAATCCTTTATGTCGTTGTCTGTGTAAGGTGTAAGATAGTAACAATGTGACATAAGCAATTCCAATACGTTCCGACGTTCGGAATATTCGTGAACCGCTGGACGCTATTATCGGCCATATTTATTGCCGCTATTCACGATCTTTCCACGCAAAT